>JAHIAM010004112.1:0-28958 GCA_021605205.1 Aegilops longissima | reverse complement strand
GCGTGGTGACGATGATGATGCTCTACCGGCGCAGAGCTTTGCCTAAACTCCGTGACGATATGACCGAGGTGGAATATGGTGGAGGGGGGCACCGCACACGGCTAAGGAACGATCACGAATATCAACTTGTGTTCTTGTGCCTAGAGGTGCCCCCCTGACCCCGTATATAAAGGAGCAAGGGGGGAGGGGCGGCCGGCCTAGGAGGGGGCGCGCCAAGGGGAGTCCTACTCCCACCGGGAGTAGGACTCCCTCCTTCCTTGTTGGAGTAGGAGAAGGGGAAGGAGGGGGAGAGGGAGAAGGAAAAGGGGGCTGTGCCCCTTGTCCAATTCGGACCAGAGCGGGGGCGCAGGCCTCCTTCCTTTTGGCCTCTCTCCTCTATTCCCGTATGGCCCAATAAGGCCCATATACTCCCGGCGAATTCCGTAACTCTCGGTACTCGAAAAATACCAGAATCACTCGGAACCTTTCCGAACTCCGAATATAGTCGTCCAATATATCGATCTTTACGTCTCGACCATTTTGAGACTCCTCGTCATGTCCCTGATCTCATCCGGGATTCTGAACTCCTTCGTACATCAAAACTCATAAACTCATAATATAACATCGCCATCGAAACCTTAAGCGTGCGGACCCTACGGGTTCGAGAACTATGTAGACATGACCTAGAACTATTCTTGGCCAATAACCAATAGCGGAACCTGGATGCCCATATTGGCTCCTACATATTCTACGAAGATCTTTATCGGTCAAACCGCATAACAACATACTTTGTTCCTTTGTCATTGGTATGTTACTTGCCCGAGATTCGATTGTCGGTATCCAATACCTAGTTCAATCTCGTTACGGCAAGTCTCTTTACTCGTTATGTAATGCATCATTCCGTAACTAACTCATTATCTACATTGCTTGCAAGGCTTATAGTGATGTGCATTCCGAGAGGGCCAGAGATACCTCTCCGACAATCGGAGTGACAAAACCTAATCTCAAATACGCCAACCCAACATGTACCCTTGGAGACACCTGTAGTACTCCTTTATAATCACCCAGTTACGTTGTGACGTTTGGTAGCACCAAAGTGTTCCTCCGTAAACGGAGTTGCATAATCTCACGATTACAGGAACATGTATAAGTCATGAAGAAAACAATAGCAACAAACTAAGCGATCAAGTGCTAGGCTAACGGAATGGGTCATGTCAATCACATCATTCTCCTAATAATGTGATCCCATTAATCAAATAACAACACATGTCTATGGTTAGGAAACATAACCATCTTTGATTAATGAGCTAGTCAAGTAGAGGCATACTAGTGACTATATGTTTGTCTATGTATTCACACATGTATCATGTTTCCGGTTAATACAATTCTAGCATGAATGATAAACATTTATCATGAAATAAGGAAATAAATAATAACTTTATTATTGCCTCTAGGGCATATTTCCTTCAGGGGGGGGCGCGGCCTGCCCCAGCCGCCCTCCTCTTCTCCCTCATGGCCCACTAAGGCCCATTAACCCCGGAGGGTTCCGTAACCCCGGTGTTCCGGTAAAATCCCGATTTCACCCGGAACTATTCCGAAGTCCAAACATAGGCTTCCAATATATCAATCTTTATATCTCGACCATTTCGAGACTCCTCGTCATGTCCGTGATCACATCCGGCACTCCGAACAAACTTCGGTACATCAAATCTCATAAAATTGTCATCGTAACGTTAAGCGTGCGGACCCTACGGGTTCGGGAACTATGTAGACATGACCTAGAACTGTTTCCGGTCAATAACCAATAGTGGAACCTGGATGTTCATATTGGCTCCTACATATTCTACGAAGATCTCTATCGGTCAAACCGCATAACAACATACGTTGTTCCCTTTGTCATCCGTATGTTACTTGCCTGAGATTCGATCGTCGGTATCCAATACCTAGTTCAATCTCGTTACCGGCAAGTCTCTTTACTCGTTCCCTAATACATCATTCTATAACTAACTCATTGGTTACATTGCTTGCAAGGCTTAAGTGATGTGTATTACCGAGAGGGCCCAGAGATACCTCTCCGACAATCGGAGTGACAAAACCTAATCTCGAATTATGCCAACCCAACATGTACCTTTGGAGACACTTGTAGAGCACCTTTATAATCACCCAGTTACGTTGTGACATTTGGTAGCACACAAAGTGTTCCTCCGGTAAACGGGAGTTGCATAATCTCATAGTTATAGGAACATGTATAAGTCATGAAGAAAGCAATAGCAACATACTAAACGATCAAGTGCTAAGCTAACGGAATGGGTCAAGTCAATCAGATCATTCACCTAATGATGTGATCCCGTTAATCAAATAACAACTCTTTGTCCATGGTTAGGAAACATAACCATCTTTGATTAACGAGCTAGTCAAGTAGAGGCATACTAGTGACACTCTGTTTGTCTATGTATTCACACATGTATTATGTTTCCGGTTAATACAATTCTAGCATGAATAATAAACATTTATCATGATATAAGGCAATAAATAATAACTTTATTATTGCCTCTAGGGCATATTTCCTTCAGGTTTGCCTCCTCACTCCAGCTGAGTTAGCGAGTGTCGCCGAGGCTAATGACTACGATCAAGATAGCTCCACAATTGGTAGCACCCAAGGTTCCCCAGGAGGTTATCGACAACCCACAACTTGTGGACAAGCTGTTTTTCTAGGAAGGAGAGATGTTATGTTGGCCAGCCCATCAAATGTGGAGTCTTGTCCCTTGATTGGAGTCCTAGTTGATTAAGCTACTTTGTTAAGAAAGAGTTCAATCAGTTTAGATATTTTATAAGAGTATGAATAGATTTACGAGCTTGTTGGTCAAGTCTTGTCTGCTATATAAAGGGGCGGTTCTCTCTCAAAAAAACAGAGAAGAATATCGTCCTTTACTTTTTTGTACTTTTTAGTACTTAGGGTTATGTCACTAGAAGATTCTTCCATTGTGTTAGGGGTGGGGGTTGTGGTGGTCATCGTCCATGTACTGCTTCTATCCAAACATAGTTTGCCTTTTTTATATGTCTGATGTTGCTTTTATTTTGAGCTGAGTTCTCTTAAGGTTTAATTTCAATGACATCAGTGCTTTTGTAGTTATATGAAGCTCTTGATTAATCCCCAGCTTGTTATATTCACTTGACGCTTGTTAGGTTTCGTCATTTTAAAGTCAGAAACTATTAGGTGCAAGCTGTGGAGTAAACATATCTCTTACTTTGGATTGTAATGCCATTATGTTTGGGTGGTGGGTTGAGAGTTATTTTAATGTACCTGATGGTTTTGGCACATTGGGAATTTGAATGCTTACCACTTGTTGCATTATCTAACTTGACAGTTTGCCTGGATCGGTTGTACACAGTTACTTCATTTTTTTCAGGTTAGAGAAGGAAGATGGACCGACACATGATAGGACATTTGTTTACTCTGTTCAGGTAGAAACCCGAGGTGGTAGTTGTGTGACTATAGGTGATCCGATGTCAAGAGTAAAGGATGCGGAGAATTCTGGCGCACAAAAGATGTTGGAATATCCATTGAAATTGTGAGATCCCTATAGTCATTTGGAAGGAACATATTTCTATCCCTTTGTGAACCATAGGCTGAGGTTGTGTCTAGCAAAAATAATAACAATACAGAAAGTATTACATCTCTTCACAAAAATAACGATTCAAACTTATATATGAATGTTCCTTTGCAGGAGTTAGGGATGGATGATCTTGAATTCTGACGCTACATCCTGGTGGTGACTACATCCTGTCCACACCGAGGAAACTATATAGTTTAAAAAGCACTACTATGAGTTTTTCATCGAAAAAAAAACAGTGGGACATAAATTAGCTTTCCTATTTATCTATGCACTTCGTTGGTCGAGATGCAGTTGTATTTGTGGTCAATTCACAATATTGATCTCATAATTTTTAGCCGAACAGATACTTTCTAAAGCCCATATGTATCATCTTAGAAATAAGTGTTAGACTGAAAAATTCTTCATATCACATAGAAAATTGAAAGGACGAGAAATAAATTTTCACGTACAGTAACTATGAATAAATAAGATGAATGAACAGATTATACATATACTATGATTAGGAGATACTTTGGTATATAATATTTCTACAACCATGGGATTGATTGTTATAAAATTTAAATATTCTTTTGGAGAGCTTAGATCAAAAGAACCTCACCTAACTCATGTGTTTTTTTATATTGGTATAGATTTGCTTATCTTTTCCGGTTCAAGAAATTGTCTGGTTTGTGGTTATTGGACTGTGCTTTTAACAGTTACTTTACAAACACTCTAGGAAAATGTTAATGAAGAAAGTATTTTCTTTTGTTAGCAAACAATGAAATTGTGTAACATCCCAAATTTTCAATTTGGAATGTTATACATTAGGTCATCATGCATATCATATTTTCTCGCATTTTCCGATCCTAAAAATTTCACGCAACTCAAGGACCCTCGGAGAGAGTTGGAAGTTTCATAATTTTCATATTTGGGATCTCTCAAATTTTGGAAATAGGATCATTTGGATTTATTTAAATTATCTTCATAAAGTTTTCCTATAAAAATATCTTGAGAGGGAATAATATGACTTTCCCAAACAATTAGGAAAAATGAAGATATTATAAATAAACCAAATTTGGTTTTGGAGAGGGAAATGAAGATATTATAAATAACAATCAAGAACAAGTACCCACTACCGATGATAAATGATATGTTTGATCGCTTGCAAGGAGCCAAATTGTTTTCTAAGATCGACTTGCGATCAGGGTACCATCAGTTGAAGATTCGGGAGCAAGACATACCCAAGACAGCATTTACCACGAGATATGGACTGTATGAGTATACCGTTATGTCATTTGGACTGACTAACGCACCAGCCTATTTCATGAACCTGATGAACAAAGTGTTTATGGAGTTTTTGGACAAGTTCGTCGTGGTGTTCATTGATGACATTTTGATTTTCTCGAAGAATGAAGAAGAACATAAGGAACATTTGAGATTGGTTTTGGAGAAACTGAGGGAACACCAGTTGTATGCCAAGTTCAGCAAATGTGAGTTTTGGCTAAAGGAAGTTGGATTTCTCGGACATGTTATATCCGGAGAAGGGATAGCAGTTGACCCCACAAAAGTTGAGACCGTAACCAAATGGGAAGCACCAACGACAGTTGGAGAGATTCGTAGTTTCCTTGGACTCGCAGGATACTACCGAAGATTCATTGAGAATTTCTCAAGGATTGCAAAGCCTATGACTGAATTGTTGAAGAAGGAAAACAAATTCATATGGACTGAGGACTGTGAGGCAAGTTTTCAGGAGTTGAAGAAAAGATTGGTTACCTCACCAGTTTTGATATTGCCAGATCAAACTAAGGATTATGAGGTGTTTTGCGACGCTTCACGTCGAGGACTTGGAGCAGTGCTTATGCAGGAAGGAAGAGTTGTTTCGTATGCTTCACGACAACTTAAGCCCCATGAGTTGAATTATGCCACTCATGATTTGGAGTTAGCAGCCGTTGTGCATGCCTTGAAGACGTGGAGACATTTTCTCATTGGAAATCATTGTGAAGTATATACGGATCACAAGAGTTTGAAGTACATCTTCACACAGAAGGAATTGAATCTCAGACAGAGGAGATGGTTAGAGCTAATCAAGGATTACGATATGAGATTGCATTATCACCCCGGAAAGGCTAATGTCGTAGCAGACGCATTGAGCCGTAAGAGCCACGTCAATACCCTAATGATGGGAGGAATACCCAATGAGTTAGCCGAGGACCTTCGAGAGCTATGTTTGGAAATAGTTCCGAGAGGCTATGTAGCGGCATTGGAAATTCAGTCGACACTGATGGACAAAATCAGAAAAGCCCAAAAGGCAGATAAGGAAGTTGCCTCTATAAAGGAGAAAATGAGCAAAGGAAAAGCTAAAGGATTTCGTGAGGATGAGCACGATACCCTATGGTTTGAAGACCGTGTTTATGTGCCCAATGACCCAGAGATCAGGAAGTTGATTTTACAAGAAGCCCATGATTCACCCTATTCGATTCACCCAGGGAATACCAAGATGTATTTGGATTTGAAGAATATTTTCTGGTGGACCGGAATGAAGAAGGATATTGCAGAGTATGTAGCAGTTTGCGACGTATGTCAGAAAGTAAAGGCGGAACATCAGAAGCCAGCAGGATTGTTACAACCATTGCCGATACCCGAATGGAAGTGGGATAAACTAGGCATGGATTTCATCACAGGTTTGCCAAAGACCCGTTCAGGATATGACTCGATTTGGGTCATAGTCGACCGTTTGACCAAGGTAGCTCATTTCATTCCAGTCAAGACTACCTATAGCAGTGCTAAGTTGGCAAAGATATACATGACCAGAATTGTGTGTTTACACGGAATCCCAAGGAGCATTGTATCAGACAGAGGAACCCAGTTTACTTCAAAATTTTGGAACCAGTTGCACGAAACATTGGGAACCCGATTGGAATTCAGCACAGCTTTCCACCCACAGACCGATGGACAGACCGAGAGAGTCAATCAGATTTTAGAGGACATGCTGAGAGCTTGTGCACTAGATTATGGATCTAGTTGGGACGATAATTTGCCGTATGCCGAATTTTCCTACAATAACAGTTACCAAACCAGCTTAAAGATGGCACCTTTCGAGGCTTTGTATGGAAGAAGGTGCAGGACCCCGTTGTCATGGGACGAAACTGGAGATCGTCAGTTGTTTGGACCAGATTTGATTAAGGAGTCTGAACAGAAGGTTAAATTGATTCGAGACAGGCTCAAGGTAGCCCAGTCCAGACAGAAGAGCTATGCCGATTCAAAGCGCAAAGCGATTGAGTACGAAGTTGGAGACAGAGTATATCTCAGAGTATCCCCGCTTCGAGGAGTGAAGCGTTTTGGAGTTAAAGGAAAGTTAGCACCCCGTTTTGTTGGACCATATAAGATTTTGCAACGCATGGGAGAAGTTATGATAAGTTGGAACTGCCGGAAGGACTGTCAGGAGTTCATGATGTATTCCATGTTTCTCGATTGAAGAAATGTCACCCGGAGATAGCAGAGGTACCGTTAAGAGACACAAGTGCACTGGAGGCAATTCAGTTGAAGGATGACTTGACATATGAGGAAAAACCAGTTAAGATTCTCGATTATGCCAAATGAGTTACCCGCAGCAAGGTTATCAAGTTTTGCAAAGTTCAGTGGAGCCACCACACCGAGGATGAAGCCACACGGGAAAGAGAGGAAGTTTTGCTAAGGACCACCTCACCTATTTTCTAGCCAACCCGAATCTCGAGGGCTAGATTCATCTTAAGGGGTAGGTTTGTAACATCCCAAATTTTCAATTTGGAATGTTATACATTAGGTCATCATGCATATCATATTTTCTCACATTTTCCGATCCTAAAATTTCACGCAACTCAAGGACCCTCGGAGAGAGTTGGAAGTTTCATAATTTTCATATTTGGGATCTCTCAAATTTTGAAATAGGATCATTTGGATTTATTTAAATTATCTTCATAAAGTTTTCCTATAAAAATATCTTGAGAGGGAATAATATGACTTTCCCAAACAATTAGGAAAAATGAAGATATTATAAATAAACCAAATTTGGTTTTGGAGATTTATTTTGCTTAGGCAAAATGAGCATTTCAAAATTTTTATGCATGTATATTGTTTTTAAAGTTCATTTTGTTCGACTCATTTTAGGAGTCGGAGAAAATTTGTTTTAATTAATTTGGAGTTCGTTTGATATTTATTTTATTTGTTTTTGTTTTAAATTTTATATAAAAAAAAACGCGCCTCGCCCCTCTCTCTCACCTCGCCCGCCCGCCCGCCTCTCCCGACCCGAGCCGCCGCCGTCGCCTCAAACGCCGCCCGCCGTCGTCGCCGGGAGCCGAGCCGACGCCGCCGTGGGAACCCCGCCGCCCTCGCCTCCCGACCCCGCCGAGCCCCGCCGGAGACCTCGCCGGACCTCGCCGGCGAAGAGCCGCCGGAGGTAGCCGCCCCGCCCCGCGCCGATCCGGTTTTCTCCCCGTGAACCGTCCGGTTTTTTTTTTAAAAAAATATGTTCGGTTTTTTTTTAAAAAAAACCTAGATTGGTTTTATTTTTCGGTTTTCTTATTTAACGGACGTTCACCGAACCGTTCGTTTCAGTGAACGCGTTCGTTAGATTCGTTCTGTTAACGAACGTTCGCTTTTTAACTCGTTCGTCGTTTTTCTTTTTAATCGGAATTAATCCGTTATTTTTCTAATTTGATTTCAGATCTGATTTTCAAAACTGTTTTATTTCTCGCTCGTTTATCGGAATCAGGTGATTCAAGCGCCTGGAGTTTCGTAACGAAACCGCCGTTCCGACTACCCTACTTTCACAGAGTTTTGCCACTGTGAAATTTTGACCTAAATTCAGATTGCTAAACCGAGACGTTCTCTCTCGAGTTTCGACTTTCGGAGTTTATTTTGATTCGATTCTTTTGCAACCAGGGTTCTTAAGTTGAACTCTCTGGTTAGATCTTTTATTCGAGATTTCCCTGTGCATTAGATGAATACTTATTGTATGCTTGTTGTTTGTCTGCGTTAGATCACCCGGTGCGCCGCTTGTTACTTGAATCCCTAGGACACGCGGATCATCGACAAGGCAAGTAACACTTTGATCATACCCTTCTCATACCCAGTTTTATGCATTAGATCTATTCCTCAAACACTTGCATGATTAGGATCTAATTAAATTGTGGGTTTGGGAAGTAGATTGAGTAGTACCTATTACTGTTTTACTTATGAAACCTTGGGAGTTACTTCTCGTTTGCTTGTTCATGCCATGCTATGCTAGTAGACGTGGATTGGGTGAGTGAATATCCATGACAGATGTGAGATTGTTTAATTAATGGTTTATCTAAGGTGGCAACCTAACACACATCTGGGTGGATTGAGGCACTGGTTTCTATCAGACTTGCCTGTTTTTCTTGGACCGCCACCCGTGCTCTAAGGGATCATAAGATTATTCAAACTGAAACTTCCGTGTGCAGCCACAAGCCAATTATGGGCTCTGGCGTAGTTGACTAAGTCGTCACGAACTCTTACGGGCAGACTAGCTGATGTAGGGGATATAGGTTGGTACGGTCTACCCACATGTAAGGTGCTAGCGCTTCGAAGACTATGTCTCGGTCATCCGTTTCTCAAACACCATGTAGTCACGAGAATCAAGCGGAGGCGATCGAGTCTTGTGGGGAAAAGTCATAAACCTCTGCAGAGTATATAAACTAATCATGATTAGCCGTGTCCCGGTTATGGACGATTTGAGTATCCGTACTTGATTATCATGTGAATCTCAACATGTTACTCCTAAATAAAAGATATTGGGTTTTGATGAGTACCTTTTAATTGGGATTGAGGATGTGTCAACCATCTTCAATGTTTAACAACCACCATGATAGTTAAATAAAATTATTCCTTTGATGTAGGGAAAAATCAGCTTTATGCAAATGTAACCGTAGAGCCTTACCACCAGCCAAATATGCATGTAGTATAGACTTATTCATTCATTGCTCTTTATGTGTTACATTGCCAGATATTCCATGTGTTGACCCGTTTTGGCTGCAACTTTTACGTTGCAGACTTTTCGAACGACAGTAAGGTGTTAGGTCGTGGTTCTATACTCGGTGATGCCGTTGGAGTTGATGGACTCGCTTATCTTCCAAGCCTTCCGCTGTTATCATTAGATGGCCTTAAGCCATATTTTGTATTCAGTTCCCTTGTGGACAACGATGTAATAAGTGTGTGATTGCTACTCTGTTATAAATCCTTGAAGTCTTGTGTGGTGTAAGCATTCTTGATCCAGGATGACACCGAGCACGAGCGCTAGATCCATTCGGTCTGGTCGCTCTGAGAGAATGGTATCGAGCACACACGATCGTAGGACACGACCACTAAGTTAAAGCCATAGATCACTCTCTCTTCCCATTTTCTAACTCCTCATCTTTTCTACTCTCTTTAGGATGACGGACGCGAAGATCAAGTACACCCAACCGGATGAAGGCACACCTTTTGGATTTCACTTGAAGGAAGTTACTAAGTACACGAACATTGGACTACCAAGCTTCACCGAACTTTCAACGCCACTCTGCTCAAGAGGAGCGCTGAAGATTCATGCTCACGTTCGGGAAGGACATTCGCCCCAATCACCAAGCCAATAGATAGTGTTTTCATTGCACCCACTTGGAGTCCGGAAGGAGCATGGCAGCTCACATCACCATGGGACGCATTGGAGAAGTCTATCAAGAAGATCTCAAGGACACCATCTACCAGATTTGCGGACGCCGAGATGACAAGCGGGACGTCGTCAACACCAAGAAGGATAGGTCCATTGCAGCATTCATCCAGGAGTTAAATCAGCACATTCGACGCCAGGAGAATCAAATGTGCAATGACATGTTGGAGTTACAGAAGACGAAGGAAAGGATCATCGAATTGGAAGGAGAACTAAAGACTACACGCAAGGACTACATGGACGAGATCGTAGCTCTGGCAAGACACAATAACGATCTTAAGTACGAGATCGAAGAACTCAAGAAGAAGTTGGCGCTCAGGAATGAAGACCAGTATGTCGAGCATCAAATCGACTACATCAACATCGATGACACAGATTCGGATCCAAGTGAACCCGATTTTGAAGACGAAGCTGGAGCAGACATCATGGAGTCTTCCACCGGTTCAAATTAGTAGAAGTCCCCCACATATTAGTAGTATTCCCTCCATGTAAACCTTTATAGTACACGCACTTTTGCGATAGTTAGATCGTTGTAACCCTTGTTTGATTGAATGAAGTGAATTTTGTGTGATTTGCTCATGTGCATTTGGGTAGTGATTTCCCCTTAGACCTCATTCTATTCTACTTTCTCTCCTTTTCTAAACCCTTCAGATGCCTCCGAGACGCGACCCCGGATTCGTTTTCCCGCCAGAGATCACCCAATTGATCCAGCAGCAGAATACCCTGATTCAAACATTGGTGCAGAACAACAACAACAACAACAACAACCCACCGCCACCACCACCACCTGCGGATCATCTGACTCGTTTCCTTAGACTGAACCCGCCGGTGTATTCCAGTAGCACCGAGCCAATTGTAGCAGATGACTGGCTCCGCAAGATAGGAAGGGAGCTGACCACTGCAGGATGCACAGATGGAGAAAGAGTGAAGTTTGCAGCACATCAGCTTGAAGGACCCGCAGCAGCATGGTGGGAGAATTTCACAACCACTTATCCCGTAGACACTGTCACATGGGACCAGTTTCAGCAAGCTTTTCGCACAGCCCATGTTTCAGCAGGAGCCATGGCCATGAAGAAGCGTGAGTTTCGCAACTTACGCCAAGGAGGAAGGACTGTTGGCCAGTATGTGGATGACTTTAGCAAACTAGCACGTTATGCCCCAGATGACGTTGCTACCGATGCAGCTAAACAGGAGAAGTTTCTAGAAGGACTGAATGATGAGTTCAGCATGCCGTTGATGGTAGCAAGTTTCAATAACTACCAGGAGTTAGTAGACCGAGCTCTCATGATTGAAGGAAAGCAGCAGCAAATTGAGAACCGCAAGCGGAAGTATGGACAAGGGAAGTATAACTCAGGATCCCAGCAGAAGCCTCGTTATACCCCTAAATCAGGAATTCAGTTTCAGCATACCCATGGAGGAGGTAATTCGCACAACCATAATGGCACCAAGAATGGGAACGGGAATGGAGGAAGCAACGGACAGAACCGCACCAACCCGTCTACACCATCCAAGGTAGACCTGAGTCACATTACTTGCTTTAAGTGCCGCAAGACTGGGCATTATGCAAATGACTGTCCAGAAGGCCAGAATGGAAATGGCAATGGAAGCTCTGGAAAGAAGCCCAACCCTTTCAACAGGGGACAGGTGAACCACATTGATGTGGAGGAGGTTGAAGATCAGCCCGATGCAGTAATCGGTAAGTTTTTGGTTAAGTCTTTTACTGCAGTTGTTCTTTTTGATACTGGTGCATCGCATTCATACATATCAAGGGGATTTGTGGATAAGTACGAGTTACCAACCCAAGCCCTTAGGTCACCCATGCTAGTAACCTCACCCGGAGCAGAGTACATGGCTAGTAAATGGTGTGATCGACTGCCACTAAGGATTGGACACTATGTTTTCCCCTCAGACCTAATAGTTCTGGAATCCCAAGGATTGGATGTGATATTAGGAATGGATTGGTTATCAAAGTATGGAGGAAACATAGATTGTACCACAAGGTCAATTTTGCTCACCACACCAGAAGGAAGAAGGATTAAGTATGTATCACGGCACGAGCCGAGGAGAGCACAAGTTAATTGCTTAACAGGAGTGGTACAGGAAGAAGTACCAGTGGTGAAGGATTATCCTGATGTATTTCCGGAAGAGTTGCCAGGAATGCCGCCGGATAGAGACATTGAGTTTTGATCGAGCTGTTGCGTGAACAGGCCCGATATCGAAGCGACCGTCTGCAGGATGCCCGCAAAGGATTTGGCAGAAATTAAGAAGCAGATTAAGGAACTATTGGATAAAGGTTTTATTCGCCCAAGTTCTTCACCTTGGGGATCACCCGTTTTATTGGTGGAGAAGAAGGATGGATCGTTGAGAATGGTTGTTGATTACCGTTGATTGAATGAAGTAACAATCAAGAACAAGTACCCACTACCGATGATAAATGATCTGTTTGATCGCTTGCAAGGAGCCAAATTGTTTTCTAAGATCGACTTGCGATCAGGGTACCATCAGTTGAAGATTCGGGAGCAAGACATACCCAAGACAGCATTTACCACGAGATATGGACTGTATGAGTATACCGTTATGTCATTTGGACTGACTAACGCACCAGCCTATTTCATGAACCTGATGAACAAAGTGTTTATGGAGTTTTGGACAAGTTAAATCGTGGTGTTCATTGATGACATTTTGATTTTCTCGAAGAATGAAGAAGAACATAAGGAACATTTGAGATTGGTTTTGGAAACCGAGGAACACCAGTTGTATGCCAAGTTCAGCAAATGTGAGTTTTGGCTAAAGGAAGTTGGATTTCTCGGACATGTTATATCCGGAGAAGGGATAGCAGTTGACCCCACAAAAGTTGAGACCGTAACCAAATGGGAAGCACCAACGATAGTTGGAGAGATTCGTAGTTTCCTTGGACTCGCAGGATACTACCGAAGATTCATTGAGAATTTCTCAAGGATTGCAAAGCCTATGACTGAATTGTTGAAGAAGGAAAACAAATTCATATGGACTGAGGACTGTGAGGCAAGTTTTCAGGAGTTGAAGAAAAGATTGGTTACCTCACCAGTTTTGATATTGCGAGATCAAACTAAGGATTATGAGGTGTTTTATGGCGCTTCACGTCGAGGACTTGGAGCAGTGCTTACGCAGGAAGGAAGAGTTGTTTCAGTATGCTTCACGACAACTTAAGCCCCATGAGTTGAATTATGCCACTCATGATTTGGAGTTAGCAGCCGTTGTGCATGCCTTGAAGACGTGGAGACATTTTCTCATTGGAAATCATTGTGAAGTATATACGGATCACAAGAGTTTGAAGTACATCTTCACACGAAGAATTGAATCTCGAGACGAGAGGAGATGGTTAGAGCTAATCAAGGATTACGATATGAGATTGCATTATCACCCGGAAAGGCTAATGTCGTAGCAGGCGCATTGAGCCGTAAGAGCCACGTCAATACCCTAATGATGGGAGGAATACCCAATGAGTTAGCCGAGGACCTTGAGAGCTATGTTTGGAAATAGTTCGAGAGGCTATGTAGCGGCATTGGAAATTCAGTCGACAATCGATGGACAAAATCAGAAAAGCCCAAAAGGCAGATAAGGAAGTTGCCTCTATAAAGGAGAAAATGAGCAAAGGAAAAGCTAAAGGATTTCGTGAGGATGAGCACGATACCCTATGGTTTGAAGACCGTGTTTATGTGCCCAATGACCCGTAGATCGGGAAGTTGATTTTACAATAAGCCCATGATTCACCCTATTCGGTTCACCCAGGAATACCAAGATGTATTTGGATTTGAAGAATATTTTCGGTGGACCGAATGAAGAAGGATATTGCGAGTATGTAGCAGTTTGCGACGTATGTCAGAAAGTAAAGGCGGAACATCAGAAGCCAGCAGGATTGTTACAACCATTGCCGATACCCGAATGGAAGTGGGATAAACTAGGCATGGATTTCATCACAGGTTTGCCAAAGACCCGTTCAGGATATGACTCGATTTGGGTCATAGTCGACCGTTTGACCAAGGTAGCTCATTTCATTCCAGTCAAGACTACCTATAGCAGTGCTAAGTTGGCAAAGATATACATGACCAGAATTGTGTGTTTACACGGAATCCCAAGGAGCATTGTATCAGACAGAGGAACCCAGTTTACTTCAAAATTTTGGAACCAGTTGCACGAAACATTGGGAACCCGATTGGAATTCAGCACAGCTTTCCACCCACAGACCGATGGACAGACCGAGAGAGTCAATCAGATTTTAGAGGACATCTTTGAGAGCTTGTGCACTAGATTATGGATCTAGTTGGGACGATAATTTGCCGTATGCGAATTTTCCTACAATAACAGTTACCAAACCAGCTTAAAGATGGCACCTTCGAGGCTTTGTATGGAAGAAGGTGCAGGACCCGTTGTCATGGGACTAAACCGGAGATCGTCGATTGTTTGGACCAGATTTGATTAAGGAGTCTGAACAGAAGGTTAAATTGATTGAGACAGGCTCAAGGTAGCCCAGTCCGAACATGAAAGAGCTATGCCGATTCAAAGCGCAGCGATTGAGTACGGTTGGAGACAGAGTATATCTCGAGTATCCCCGCTCGAGGAGTGAAGCGTTTTGGAGTTAAAGGAAAGTTAGCACCCGTTTTGTTGGACCATATAAGATTTTGCAACGCATGGGAGAAGTTATGTATAAGTTGGAACTGCGGAAGGACTGTCAGGAGTTCATGATGTATTCCATGTTTCTCGATTGAAGAAATGTCACCCGAGATAGCAGAGGTACCATTAAGAGACACAAGTGCCACCGGAGGCAATTCAGTTGAAGGATGACTTGACATATGAGGAAAAACCAGTTAAGATTCTCGATTATGCCAAATGAGTTACCCGCAGCAAGGTTATCAAGTTTTGCAAAGTTCATGGAGCCACCACACCGAGGATGAAGCCACCAGGAAAGAGAGGAAGTTTTGTAAGGACCACCTCACCTATTTTCTAGCCAACCCGAATCTCGAGGGCGAGATTCATCTTAAGGGGGTAGGTTTGTAACATCCCAAATTTTCAATTTGGAATGTTATACATTAGGTCATCATGCATATCATATTTTCTCACATTTTCCGATCCTAAAAATTTCACGCAACTCAAGGACCCTCGGAGAGAGTTGGAAGTTTCATAATTTTCATATTTGGGATCTCTCAAATTTTGGAAATAGGATCATTTGGATTTATTTAAATTATCTTCATAAAGTTTTCCTATAAAAATATCTTGAGAGGGAATAATATGACTTTCCCAAACAATTAGGAAAAATGAAGATATTATAAATAAACCAAATTTGGTTTTGGAGATTTATTTTGCTTAGGCAAAAATGAGCATTTCAAAATTTTTATGCATGTATATTGTTTTTAAAGTTCATTTTGTTCGACTCATTTTTAGGAGTCGGAGAAAATTTGTTTTAATTAATTTGGAGTTCGTTTGATATTTATTTTATTTGTTTTGTTTTAAATTTTATATAAAAAAAAAAACAACGCCCCCCCCCTCTCTCCTCACCTCGCCCGCCGCCCGCCTCTCCCGACCCGAGCCGCCGCGTCGCCTCAACGCCGCCCGTCGTCGTCGCCGAGCCGACGCCGCCGTCCGGGAACCCGCCGCCCTCGCCTCCCGACCCCTTGAGCCCGCGGAGACCTCGCCGACCTCGCCCGGCGAAGAGCCGCCGGAGGTAGCCGCCCGCCAGCGCCGATCCGGTTTCTCCCGTGAACCGTCCGGTTTTTTTTTAAAAAAAATATGTTCGGTTTTTTTAAAAAAAAACCTAGATTGGTTTTATTTTTCGGTTTTCTTATTTAACGGACGTTCACCGAACCGTTCGTTTCAGTGAACGCGTTCGTTAGATTCGTTCTGTTAACGAACGTTCGCTTTTTAACTCGTTCGTCGTTTTTCTTTTAATCGGAATTAATCCGTTATTTTTCTAATTTGATTTCAGATCTGATTTTCAAAACTGTTTTATTTCTCGCTCGTTTATCGGAATCAGGTGATTCAAGCGCCTGGAGTTTCGTAACGAAACCGCCGTTCCGACTACCCTACTTTCACAGAGTTTTGCCACTGTGAAATTTTGACCTAAATTCAGATTGCTAAACCGAGACGTTCTCTCTCGAGTTTCGACTTTCGGAGTTTATTTTGATTCGATTCTTTTGCAACCAGGGTTCTTAAGTTGAACTCTCTGGTTAGATCTTTTATTCGAGATTTTCCTGTGCATTAGATGAATACTTATTGTATGCTTGTTGTTTGTCTGCGTTAGATCACCCGGAGTGCGCCGCTTGTTACTTCGAATCCCTAGGACACGCGGATCATCAGCAAGGCAAGTAACACTTTGATCATACCCTTCTCATACCCAGTTTTTATGCATTAGATCTATTCCTCAAACACTTGCATGATTAGGATCTAATTAAATTGTGGGTTTGGGAAGTAGATTGAGGTAGTACCTATTACCTGTTTTACTTATGAAACCTTGGGAGTTACTTCTCGTTTGCTTGTTCATGCCATGCTATGCTAGTAGGCGTGGATTGGGTGAGTGAATATCCATGACAGATGTGAGATTGTTTAATTAATGGTTTATCTAAGGTGGCAACCTAACACACATCTGGGTGGATTGAGGCACCTGGTTTCTATCAGACTTGCTGTTTTTCTTGGACCGCCACCCGTGCTCTAAGGGATCATAAGATTATTCAAACTGAAACTTCCGTGTGCAGCCACAAGCCAATTATGGGCTCTGGCGTAGTTGACTAAGTCGTCATGAACTCTTACGGGCAGACTAGCTGATGTAGGGATATAGGTTGGTACGGTCTACCCACATGTAAGGTGCTAGCGCTTCTGAAAGACTATGTCTCGGTCATCCGTTTCTCAAACACCATGTAGTGCGAGAATCAAGCGGAGGCGATCGAGTCTTGTGGGGAAAAGTGCGCAAACCTCTGCAGAGTATATAAACTAATCATGATTAGCCGTGTCCCCGGTTATGGACGATTTGAGTATCCGGTACTTGATTATCATGTGAATCTCAACATGTTACTCCTAAATAAAAGATATTGGGTTTTTGATGAGTACCTTTTTAATTGGGATTGAGGATGCTGTCAACCATCTTCAATGTTTAACAACCACCATGATAGTTAAATAAAATTATTCCTTTGATGTAGGGAAAAATCAGCTTTATGCAAATGTAACCGTAGAGCCTTACCACCAGCCAAATATGCATGTAGTATAGACTTATTCATTCATTGCTCTTTATGTGTTACATTGCCAGCATATTCCATGTGCTGACCCGTTTTCGGGCTGCAACTTTTTACGTTGCAGACTTTTCAGACGACGAGTAAGGTGTTAGGTCGTGGTTCTATACTCAGTGATGCCGTTGGAGTTGATGGACTCGCTTATCTTCCAAGCCTTCCGCTGTTATCATTAGATGGCCTTAAGCCATATTTTGTATTCAGTTCCCTTGTGGACAACGATGTAATAAGTGTGTGATTGCTACTCTGTTATAAATCCTTCGAAGTACTGTGTGGTGTCAGCATTACTGATCCAGGGATGACACTGAGCACAGAGCGCTAGATCCATTCGGGTCTGGTCGCTACAAATTGGCAACTGGAGTTATCACAACCCACTCAGGTCATTTCCAATCGACACACTAACAAACAAGTAGGCCTTGGTTCGCGGTTGATGAACTATGTCGTGATGAGCTATGTCTCCGATATAAGTGTTGGAAATATGCCCTAGAGGCAATAATAAAAGTATTATTATTATATTTCCTTGTTCATGATAATTGTCTTTTATTCATGCTATAATTGTATTATCCGGAAATCGTAATACACGTGTGAATACATAGACCACAATATGTCCCTAGTGAGCCTCTAGTTGACTAGCTCATTGATCAACAGATAGCCATGGTTTCCTGACTATGGACATTGGATGTCGTTGATAACGGGATCACATCATTAGGAGAATGATGTGATGGACAAGACCCAATCCTAAGCATAGCACAAGATCGTGTAGTTCGTTTTGCTAGAGCTTTTCCAATGTCAAGTATCTCTTCCTTAGACCATGAGATCGTGTAACTCCGGATACCGTAGGAGTGCTTTGGGTGTACCAAACGTCACAACGAATCGGGTGACTATAAAGGTGCATTACAGGTATCTCCGAAAGTGTCTTGGGTTGACACGGATCGAGATGGGATTTGTCACTCCGTATGACGGAGAGGTATCACTGGGCCCACTCAAGAGTGCATCATCATAATGAGCTCAAAGTGACCAAGTGTTTGGTCATGGGATCATGCATTACGGTGCGAGTAAAGTGACTTGCGTGCGAGATTGAGCGAGGTATTGGGATACCGACGATCGAATCTCGGGCAAGTAAAATACCGATTGACAAAGGGAATTGTATACGGGTTGATTGAATCCTCGACATCGTGGTTCATCCGATGAGATTATCGAGGAGCATGTAGGAGCCAACATGGGTATCCAGATCCGCTGTTGGTTATTGCCCGAGAGCCGTCTCGGTCATGTCGCATGTCTCCGAACCCGTAGGGTCTAAACACTTAAGGTTCGGTGGCGCTAGGGTTGTATGAATATGAGTATGCAGCAAACCGAATGTTGTTGAGTCCGGATGAGATCCCGGACGTCACGAGGAGTTCGGAATGGTCCGGAGGTAAAGATTTATATATGGGAAGTCTTATTTTGGTCGCGGAAAAGTTTACGCACTTTATCGGTATTATGCGGGAGTGCCGAAGGGGTCCGGGGTCCACCGGGGGTCCACCTGCCTGGGGGCCACATGGGCTGTAGGGGTGCGCCTTGGCCTATATGGGCCAAGGGCACCAGCCCCAAGAGGCCCATGCGCCTAGAGATAAGAAAGAGGGAGAGTCCTAAAGGGAAGGCACCTCAGAGGTGCCTTGGGAGGATGGACTCCTCCCCAAGATGGAGATCAAAGGAGCTATATGATATTGGCCATTACATGTCACTACTATATAATTGCATGTGATGTTTATTATGTTTGTGTATCTTGTTTACTTAGAACGATGGTAGTAAATAAGATGATCCCTCATAACAATTTCAAGAAAGTGTTCTCCCTAACTGTGCACCGTTGCTAAAGTTCGTCGTTTTGAAGCACCACGTGATGATCGGGTGTGATAGATCCTTACGTTCACATACAACGGGTGTAAGACAGTTTTACACATGCAATACATTTAGGTTAACTTGACGAGCCTAGCATGTACAGACATGGCCTCGGAACACAAGAGACCGAAAGGTCGAACATGAGTCGTATGGAAGATACGATCAACATGGAGATGTTCACCGACGATGACTAGTCCGTCTCACGTGATGATCGGTCACGGCCTAGTCAACTCGGATCATGTAACACTTAGATGACTAGAGGGATGTCAAATCTGAGTGGGAGTTCATTAAATAATTTGATTAGATGAACTTTATTATCATAAACAATAGTCTAAAATCTTTGCAATATGTCTTGTAGATCAAATGGCCAACGCTCATGTCACCATGAACTTCAATGCGTTCCTAGAGAAAACCTAGCTGAAAGATGATGGCAGCAACTATTCGGACTGGGTCCGGAACCTGAGGATCATCCTCATAGCTGCCAAGAAACACTATGTCCTAGAAGCACCGCTAGGTGATGCACCCATCCCAGAGAACCAAGACGTTATGAACGATTGGCAGTCTCATGCTGACGATTACTCCCTCGTTCAGTGCGGCATGCTTTACAGCTTAGAACCGGGGCTCCAAAAGCGTTTTGAGCGACACGGAGCATATGAGATGTTCGAGGAGCTGAAACTAGTTTTTCAAGCTCATGCCCGGGTCGAGAGATATGAAGTCTCCGACAAGTTCTACAGTTGTAAGATGGAGGAAAATAGTTCTATCAGTGAGCACATACTCAAAATGTCTGGGTTGCACAACCGCCTGTCCCAGCTGGACATCAACCTCCCGGACGAGGCGGTCATTGACAGAATCCTTCAGTCGCTCCCACCAAGCTACAAGAGCTTTGTGATGAACTACAATATGTAGGGGATGGTGAAAACAATTCCTGAAGTATTTTCAATGCTGAAGTCAGCAGAGGTAGAAATCAAGAAAGAGCAAAAGAGCATCAAGTGTTGATGGTCAATAAAACCACTAAGTTCAAGAAGGGCAAGGGAAAGAAGAACTTCAAGAAGGACGGCAAGGATGTTGCCGCGCCCAGTAAGCCAGTTGCGGGGAAGAAGTCAAAGAATGGACCCAAGCACGAGACTGAGTGCTTTTATTGCAAAGGAAGGGTCCTTTGAAGCGGAACTGCCCCAAATACTTAGCGCATAAGAAGGCCGGCAACACTAAAGGTATATTTGATATACATGTAATTGATGTGTACCTTACCAGACTCGTAGTAACTCCTGGGTATTTGATACGGTGCCGTTGCTCATATATGTAACTCACAACAGAGCTGCGGAATAAACGGAGATGGCGAAGGGCGAGGTGACGATCTTGCGTCGGGAATGGTTCCAAGGTCGATGTGATCACCGTCGGCACGCTACCTCTACATTTACCTACGGGATTAGTTTTAAACCTCAGTAATTGTTATTTAGTGCCAAGTTTGAGCATGAACATTGTATCAGGATCTCGTTTAATATGAGATGGCTACTCATTTAAATCCGAGAATAATGGTTGTTCTATTTATATGAGAGAAATGTTTTATGATCATGCTCCGATGGTCAATGGTTTATTCTTAATGAATCTCGGACGTAATGTTACACATGTTCATAGTGTGAATACCAAAAGATGTAAAGTTGATAACGATAGTCCCACATACTTGTGGCACTGCCGCCTTGGTCACATTGGTGTCAAGCGCATGAAGATGCTCCATGCTGATGGACTTTTAGAGTCTCTCGATTATGAATCATTTGACACATGCGAACCATGCCTCATGGGCAAGATGACCAAGACTCCGTTCTCGGAACAATGGGCGAGCAACCAACTTATTGGAAATCATACATACCGATGTATGCGGTCCAATGAGTGTTGAGGCTCATGGAGGATATCGTTATGTTCTCACTCTCACTGATGACTTGAGTAGATATGGGTATGTCTACTTGATGAAACACAAGTCTGAGACCTTTGAAAAGTTCAAGGAATTTCAGAATGAAGTAGAGAATCAACGTGACCGAAAGATAAAATTCTTGCGATCAGATCGTGGAGGAGAATATTTAAGTCACGAATTTGGTACACACTTGAGGAAATGTGGAATCGTTTCACAACTCACGCCGCCTGGAACACCTCAGCGTAACGGTGTGTCCGAACGTCGTAATCGCACTCTATTGGATATGGTGCGATCTATGATGTCTCTTACTGACTTACCGCTATCATTTTGGGGATACGCTCTAGGGACAGCTACATTCACTTTAAATAGGGCACCGTCTAAATCCGTTGAGACGACACCGTATGAATTATGGTTTGGGAAGAAACCTAACGTGTCGTTTCTAAAAGTTTGGGGATGCGATGCTTATGTCAAGAAACTTCAACCTGAAAAGCTCGAACCCAAGTCGGAAAAATGTGTCTTCATAGGATACCCTAAGGAAACCATTGGGTATACCTTCTACCTTAGATCCAAAGGCAAGATCTTTGTTGCCAAGAGCGGATCCTTTCTGAAAAAGAGTTTCTCTCGAAAGGAGTAAGTGGGAGGAAAGTAGAACTCGATGAAGTACTACCTCTTGAACCGGAAAGTAGTGCAGCTCAGGAAAATGTTCCTGTGGTGCCTACACCGACTGGAGAGGAAATTAATAATGATGATCAAGGTACTTCGGATCAAGTTGCTACTGAACTTCGTAGGTCCACTAGGACACGTTCCGCACCAGAGTGGTACGGCAACCCTGTCCTGGAAGTCATGTTTTTAGACAACGGTGAACCTTCAAACTATGAAGAAGCGATGGCGGGCCCAGATTACAACAAATGGCTTGAAGCCATGCAATCCGAGATAGGATCCATGTATGAAAACAAAGTACGGACTTTGACAGACTTGCCCGATGATCGGCGAGCGATAGAAAACAAATGGATCTTTAAGAAGAAGACGGACGCGGATGGTAATTTTACCATCTATAAAGCTCGACTTGGCGCTAAGGGTTATCAACAAGTTCAAGGGATTGACTATGATGAGACTTTCTCTCCCGTAGCGAAGCTTAAGTCCGTCCGAATCATGTTAGCAATTGCCGCATACTATGATTATGAGATATGGCAGATGGACGTCAAAACGGCATTCCTTAACGGTTACCTTAAGGAAGTGCTGTATATGATGCAGCCGGAAGGTTTTGTTGATCCTAAGAATGCTAACAAGGTATGCAAGCTCCAGCGATCCATTTATGGGCTGGTGCAAGCATCTCGGAGTTGGAACATTCGCTTTGATGAGATGATCAAAGCGTTTGGGTTTATGCAGACTTATGGAGAAGCCTGCGTTTACAAGAAAGTGAGTGGGAGCTCTGTAGCATTTCTCATATTATATGTAGATGACATACTTTTGATGGGAAATGATATAGAACTTTTGGACAACATTAAGGCCTACTTGAATAAGAGTTTTTCAATGAAGGACCTTGGAGAAGCTACTTACATATTAGGCATCAAAATCTATAGGGATAGATCGAGACACCTCATAGGTCTTTCACAAAGTACATACCTTGATAAGATTTTGAAGAAGTTCAAAATGGATCAGTCCAAGAAAGGGTTCTTGCCTGTTTTGCAAGGTGTGAAATTGAGCTCGGCTCAATGCCCGACCACGGCAAAACATAAAGAAGAGATGAGTGTCATCCCCTATGCCTCAGCCATAGGATCTATTATGTATGCCATGCTGTGTACCAGACCTGATGTAAACCTTGCCGTAAGTTTGGTAGGAAGGTACCTAAGTAATCCCGGCAAGGAACACTGGACAGCGGTCAAGAATATCCTGAAGTACCTGAAAAGGACAATGGACATGTTTCTCGTTTATGGAGGTGACGAAGAGCTCGTCGTAAAGGGTTACGTCGACGCTAGCTTTGACACAGATCTGGATGACTCAAAGTCCCAAACCGGATACGTGTATATGTTGAATGGTGGAGCAATGGCTGGTGCAGCTGCAAGCGAGAGCTCCGTCGTGGCGGGATCTACATGTGAAGCGGAGTACATGGCAGCCTCGGAGGCAGCACATGAAGCAATTTGGTTGAAGGAGTTCATCACCGACCTAGGAGTCATACCCAATGCGTCGGAGCCGATCAAACTCTTCTGTGACAACACTGGAGCTATTGCCCTTGCCAAGGAGCCCAGGTTTCACAAGAAGACCAGGAATATCAAGCGTCGCTTCAACTCCATTCGTGAAAATGTTCAAGATGGGGACATAGAAATTTCCAAAGTGCATACGTGTCTGAATGTCGCAGATCCGTTGACTAAACCTCTTCCGCGGGCAAAACATGATCAACACCAGAACTCTATGGGTGTTCGATTCGTCACAATGTAACTAGATTATTGACTCTAGTGCAAGTGGGAGACTGTTGGAAATATGCCCTAGAGGCAATAATAAAAGTATTACTATTATATTTCCTTGTTCATGATAATTGTCTTTTATTCATGCTATAATTGTATTATCCGGAAATCGTAATACACGTGTGAATACATAGACTACAATATGTCCCTAGTGAGCCTCTAGTTGACCAGCTCATTGATCAACAGATAGTCATGGTTTCCTGACTATGGAAATTGGATGTCGTTGATAACGGGATCACATCATTAGGAGAATGATGTGATGGACAAGACCCAATCCTAAGCATAGCACAAGATCATGTAGTTCGTTTTGCTAGAGCTTTTCCAATGTCAAGTATCTCTTCCTTAGACCATGAGATCGTGTAACTCCCGGATACCGTAGGAGTGCTTTGGGTGTACCAAACGTCACAACGTAACTGGGTGACTATAAAGGTGCATTACAGGTATCTCTGAAAGTGTCTATTGGGTTGACACGG
The DNA here is from genome assembly GCA_021605205.1 of Aegilops longissima. Lineage (NCBI taxonomy): Eukaryota > Viridiplantae > Streptophyta > Magnoliopsida > Poales > Poaceae > Aegilops > Aegilops longissima. Next base: position 4,699 of record JAHIAM010004112.1, on the reverse strand, counting down.
ATCGAGACTGGGATTTCTCACTCCGTATGACGGAGAGGTATCACTGGGCCCACTCGGTAGTGCATCATCATAATGAGCTCAAAGTGACCAAGTGTTTGGTCACGGATCATGCATTACGGTATGAGTAAAGTGACTTGCCGGTAACGAGATTGAACGAGGTATTGGGATACCGACGATCGAATCTCGGGCAAGTAAAATACCGATTGACAAAGGGAATTGTATACGGGGTTGATTGAATCCTCGACATCGTGGTTCATTCGATGAGATTATCGAGGAGCATGTGGGAGCCAACATGGGTATCCAGATCCCGCTGTTGGTTATTGCCCGAGAGCCGTCTCGGTCATGTATGCATGTCTCCTGAACCCGTAGGTTCTACACACTTAAGGTTCGGTGACGCTAGGGTTGTATGAATATGAGTATGCAGCAAACCGAATGTTTTTCGGAGTCCCGGATGAGATCCCGGACGTCACGAGGAGTTCCGGAATGGTCCGGAGGTAAAGATTTATATATGGGAAGTCTTATTTTGGTCGCCGGAAAAGTTTCGCACTTTATCGGTATTGTACGGGGAGTGCCGAAAGGGGTCCGGGGGTCCACCGGGGGTCCACCTGCCCCGGGGGGCCACATGGGCTGTAGGGGGTGCGCCTTGGCCTATATGGGACAAGGGCACCAGCCCCAAGAGGCCCATGCGCCTAGAGATAAGAAAGAGGGGAGAGTCCTAAAGGGGAAGGCACCTCCGAGGTGCCTTGGGGAGGATGGACTCCTCCCCCCGTTGGCCGCACCCCTTCCTTGGAGGAAGGGGCAAGGCTGCGCCCTCCCCCCCTCTCTTGCACCTATATAAAGGGAGGGGAGGGAGGGGTGGCCGCACCCTGAAAGCCTGGCGCCTCCCTCCTCCCTGCAACACCTCCTCCTCCTCCCGTAGTTGCTTAGTGAAGCCCTGCCGGAGTTCTGCTGCATCCACCACCACGCCGTCGTGCTGCTGGATCATCATCAACCTCTCCTTCCCCCTTGCTGGATCAAGAAGGAGGAGACGTCATCCGCTCCGTACGTGTGTTGAATGCGGAGGTGCTGTCCGTTCGGCACTAGGTCATCGGTGATCTGAATCACGGCGAGTACGACTCCATCATCCCCGTTCCATTGAACGCTTCCACACGCGATCGACAAGTGGTATGTAGATGCAATCACTCTCCCATGACTCGTTGCTTAGATGAACTCATAGATGGATCTTGGTGAAACCGTAGGAAAAATTTTAATTTTCTGCAACGTTCCCCAACAGTGGCATCATGAGCTAGGTCTATGCGTAGTTCTCTATTGCACGAGTAGAACACAATTTGTTGTGGGCGTAGATGTTGTCAACTTTCTTGCTGCTACTAGTCTTATCTTGCTTCAGCGGTATTGTGGGATGAAGCGGCCCGGACCGACCTTACACGTACGCTTACGTGAGACTGGTTCCACCGACTGACATGCACTAGTTGCATAAGGTGGCTAGCGGGTGTCTGTCTCTCCCACTTTAATTGGAGCGGATTTGATGAAAAGGGTCCTTATGAAGGGTAAATAGAAGTTGACAAATCACGTTGTGGCTTTCACGTAGGTAAGAAAACGTTCTTGCTAGAACCCTATTGCAGCCACGTAAAACTTGCAACAACAATTAGAGGACGTCTAACTTGTTTTTGCAGCAAAGTGTTTTGTGATGTGATATGGCCAAAGTTGTGATGAATGATGAATGATATATGTGATGTATGAGATCATGTTCTTGTAATAGGAATCACGACTTGCATGTCGATGAGTATGAAAACCGGCAAGAGCCATAGGAGTTGTCTTTATTTTTGTATGACCTGCGTGTCATTGAAGAACGCCATGTAAATTACTTTACTTTATTGCTAAACGCGTTAGCCATAGAAGTAGAAGAAGTCGTTGGTGTGACAACTTCATGAAGATACGATGATGGAGATCATGGTGTCATGCCGGTGACAGGATGATCATGGAGCCCCGAAGATGGAGATCAAAGGAGCTATATGATATTGGCCATATCATGTCACTACTATATAATTGCATGTGATGTTTATTATGTTTGTGTATCTTGTTTACTTAGAACGACGGTAGTAAATAAGATGATCCCTCATAACAATTTCAAGAAAGTGTTCTCCCTAACTGTGCACCGTTGCTAAAGTTAAATGCTTCAAGCACCACATGATGATCGGGTGTGATAGATCCTTACGTTCACATACAACGGGTGTAAGACAATTTTTCACATGCAATACACTTAGGTTAACTTGACGAGCCTAGCATGTACAAACATGGCCTCAGAACACAAGAGACCGAAAGGTCGAACATGAGTCGTATGGAAGATACGATCAACATGGAGATGTTCACCGACGATGACTAGTCCGTCTCACGTGATGATCGGACACGGCCTAGTCAACTCGGATCATGTAACACTTAGATGACTAGAGGGATGTCAAATCTGAGTGGGAGTTCATTAAATAATTTGATTAGATGAACTTTATTATCATAAACAATAGTCTAAAATCTTTGCAAAATGTCTTGTAGATCAAATGGCCAACGCTCATGTCACCATGAACTTCAACGCGCTTCCTAGAAAACCAATCTGAAAGATGATGGCAGCAACTATTCGGACTGGGTCCGGAACCTGAGGATCATCCTCATAGCTGCCAAGAAACAATATGTCCTAGAAACACCGCTAGGTGATGCACCCATCCCAGAGAACCAAGACGTTATGAACGCTTGGCAGTCTCATGCTGACGATTACTCCCTCGTTCAGTGCGGCATGCTTTACAGCTTAGAACCGGGGCCCCAAAAGCGTTTTGAGCGACACGGAGCATATGAGATGTTCGAGGAGCTGAAACTAGTTTTTCAAGCTCATGCCCGGGTCGAGAGATATGAAGTCTCCGACAAGTTCTACAGTTGTAAGATGGACGAAAATAGTTCTGTCAGTGAGCACATACTCAAAATGTCTGGGTTGCACAACCGCCTGTCCCAGCTGGACATCAACCTCCCGGACGAGGCGGTCATTGACAGAATCCTTCAGTCGCTCCCAACAAGCTACAAGAGCTTTGTGATGAACTACAATATGCAGGGGATGGTGAAAACTATTCCTGAAGTATTTTCAATGCTGAAGTCAGCAGAGGTAGAAATCAAGAAAGAGCATCAAGTGTTGATGGTCAATAAAACCACTAATTTCAAGAAGGGCAAGGGAAAGAAGAACTTCAAGAAGGACGGCAAGGATGTTGCCGCGCCCGATAAGCCGATTGCGGGAAGAAGTCAAAGAATGGACCCAAGCACGAGACTGAGTGCTTTTATTGTAAAGGAAGGGTCCTTTGAAGCGGAACTGCCCCAAATACTTAGCGCACAAGAAGGCCGGCAACACTAAAGGTATATTTGATATACATGTAATTGATGTGTACCTTACCAGATACTCGTAGTAACTCCGGTATTTGATACGGTGCCGTTGCTCATATATGTAACTCATAGCAGGAGCTGCGGAATAAGCGGAGATCGGCGAAGGGCGAGGTGACGATCTTGCGTCGGGAATAGTTCCAAGGTCGATGTGATCGCCGTCGGCACGCTACCTCTACATTTACCTACGGGATTAGTTTTAAACCTCAATAATTGTTATTTAGTGCCAAGTTTGAGCATGAACATTGTATCAGGATCTCGTTTAATACGAGATGGCTACTCATTTAAATCCGAGAATAATGGTTGTTCTATTTATATGAGAGAAATGTTTTATGGTCATGCTCGGATGGTCAATGGTTTATTCTTAATGAATCTCGAACGTAATGTTACACATGTTCATAGTGTGAATACCAAAAGATGTAAAGTTGATAACGATAGTCCCACATACTTGTGGCACTGCCGCCTTGGTCACATTGGTGTCAAGCGCATGAAGAAGCTCCATGCTGATGGACTTTTAGAGTCTCTCGATTATGAATCATTTGACACATGCGAACCATGCCTCATGGGCAAGATGACCAAGACTCCGTTCTCGGAACAATGGGCGAGCAACCAACTTATTGGAAATCATACATACCGATGTATGCGGTCCAATGAGTGTTGAGGCTCATGGAGGATATCGTTATGTTCTCACTCTCACTGATGACTTGAGTAGATATGGGTATGTCTACTTGATGAAACACAAGTCTGAGACCTTTGAAAAGTTCAAGGAATTTCAGAATGAAGTAGAGAATCAACGTGACCGAAAGATAAAATTCTTGCGATCAGATCGTGGAGGAGAATATTTAAGTCACGAATTTGGTACACACTTGAGGAAATGTGGAATCGTTTCACAACTCACGCCGCTGGAACACCTCAGCGTACGGTGTGTCCGAGCGTCGTGTCGCACTCTATTGGATATGGTGCGATCTATGATGTCTCTTCTGACTTACCGCTATCATTTTGGGGATACGCTCTAGGGACAGCTACATTCACTTTAAATAGGGCACCGTCTAAATCCGTTGAGACGACACCGTATGAATTATGGTCAGGAAGAAACCTAAGCTGTCGTTTCTAAAAGTTTGGGGATGCGATGCTTATGTCAAGAAACTTCAACCTGAAAAGCTCGAACCCAAGTCGGAAAATGCGTCTTCATAGGATACCCTAAGGAAACCATTGGGTATACCTTCTACCTTAGATCCGAAGGCAAGATCTTTGTTGCCAAGAGCGGATCCTTTCGGAAAAAGTT
>JAHIAM010004111.1:0-27782 GCA_021605205.1 Aegilops longissima | reverse complement strand
TTTTAGGGAGTTCGACTTCAGTCCATTCGCGCGGAAGTCGGCCAAAACTTGCGACTTAATAGCTCGCTGCAGCTTATAGGTTATGTCGAACGGGAGGAGCTCAATGGCCCATTTGGCAATCCGGCCCGCCGCGTCGTGGTTGTTTGTAATGTCGTTAAGAGGTACTTCGGAGGCTACTGTTATCGAACACTCTTGAAAGTAGTGACACAACTTCCAGGATGCCATAAACACTACGTACGCTATCTTTTGATAATGCGGATACCGTGACTTGCATGGAGTGAGGACGGTGGACACGTAGTAAACTGGTTTTGAAGGGGAACTTGTGTACGTCCGCTTCGCTCGACAACGATCACCACGCTTACAACTTGATGAGTTGCGCGATGTATAATAGCATTGGTTCGCCCATGTTAGGCGTGGCCAGGACCGGTTTTGTTGCCAATATGGCTTTTATTTCTTTGAGTCCGGCCGTGGCGGCATCCGTCCCACTCGAAGTGTTCGGTCGCGGAGGTGGGGATAAAGGGTAATGCCTTTTCTCCCAGCGGAGATAAAGCGCTTAGAGCCGCCATGCATCCAAATAATTTTGTATTTTTTGAGGTCCTTGGGATATCCAATTGTGACAGAGCTCAGATCTTGGCTGAGTTTGCTTCAATTCCTCTACGGATACAATGAAGCCCAAGAGCTTTCCGCTGATGCAGCAAAACGCATTTTTCCGGGTTAAGCTTGATGTCATATGTTCGGAGGTTATCGAATGTGAGCCTCAAGTCGTCTACTAGAGTTTTGACATGCTTGGTTTTGACGACCACATCATCTACGTATGCCTCCACTGTTTTGCCGATCTGGTTTGCCAGACATGTCTGAATCATGCGCTGATATGTTGCGCCGACGTTTTTGAGCCCGAAGGGCATTTTGTTGAAGCAGAATGGGCCGTATGGGGTGATGAATGCCGTTGCGGCTTGGTCAGGCTCTGCCATCTTAATTTGATGGTAGCCGGAGTATGCATCGAGGAAACACAATGAATCGTGTCCTGCGGTAATGTCGATAATTTGATCGATGCGGGTGAGGGGGAAGGGATCCTTTGGGCAAGCCTTGTTGAGGTCCTTGAAATCGATGCATAGGCGCCAGGATTTGTCCTTCTTTGGTACCATCACCAGGTTTGCTAGCCAGTCCAGATGTTTTATATCTCTGATGAACCCGACCTCCAATAGTTTGGCTAGCTCCTCTCCCATGGCTTGTCTCTTAGGTTCGAGAAACGCCAAGAGCACGCTTGATAGCTTGAATCCTTTTAGGATGTTTAGGCTGTGCTCGGCCAGCGGCGTGGGATTCCTGGCATGTCTGAAGGGTGCCAGGCAAAAATGTCCCAATTTTCACGTAGGAATTCTCGTAGTGCAGCGTCTACATCATGGTTTAATTGCGCCCCGATGGAGGCCGTTTTTGTAGGGTTCGTTGGATGGACTTGGAATTTGACTATTTTGTCCGCGGTTTAAAGGAGGTGGACTTGGATCTTTTATCGAGTATCACGTCGTCCCATGCTCACCATGGAGCACAAATAGTAGTCGGTTCCTCGGCCGCTAGGGCTTTTGATAGTGCCTCAAGGGCCAAGGCTGTCTTATTTTCGTAGCGGAGTGCTATGTTCGGTCACTAGCAAGAGTGATGATTCCGTTGGGCCGGCATTTTGAGCTTCATGTACCCTTAATGGGGTATAGCTTGAAAATTGTGAATACCTCTCGCCCTAATAGAGCGTGGTATCCGCTGCTGAACGGGCCACTTGGAACGTGACCTCCTCGGACCAGTAATTATCCAAATGCGTCAACACCACATCCAAAGATGATTTTTCCTGTACAACACGCTTCCCGACTGGGGATTATTCCTCTAAAGGTTGTGCTGCTTCGCTCAATGCGGCTCCAGTCTATTTCCATTTTTCGAAGGGTTTCCTCGTAAATGAGGTTCAATCCGCTGCTACCGTCCATGAGTACCTTGGTAAGGCGAAAGCCGTCCACTATTGGACTAAGGACCAATGCGGCTGGAGCTCGGGCTGTTTGGAATTTAGGTTCATCACTGGCATTAAAGGTAATAGTCGTGTCACTCCATGGGTTTATCGTTGCTACTTGGTAGACTTGAAAGCAAGGCTGCGGAGTGTTCGCTTCCGATATTATTTGATGCGTAAGTCTCAAGACTATTAATACCGTCTTCGGTATCCTGGGCTGGTGTTCGTGGATTATGGGGTTAGAAGCTCTTAGCCACTTTTGGCCACCGCCGGAGTATCCAACATGCTCTAAGGCTATGAGTTGGTGTGGCGCCCTCGTACTATGAATTTTACAGGTCCATTGAGCCATCCCTCCAAAGACGATTCCATGCCCCGAGGGGTTTTTGTTTTTGGTGTTTAACCCGGTGATCGCGATAATGCACCCTTTTATTTCGGACTGGGTTTGTATTAAGGGCGGATTGTCCCAAAATCTTACTTGGTTTTCTGGCACTTTCCATCGCACAAGATACTTTCGCACCATGGACGCCAAGTCAGCAAAGCGTGTAATTTCACGGTGACCTATGGCGTTGAGGATTCCCTTGTCCGTGCAATTATTGTAGAAGAATGAAATTGCGTCTTCCTCACGGGAGTCCTTTATCCTGTTCATAACCGGAGGAATCGCCCAAGAAGGATGTACTTGCTTCCTCGGGTTCTTGCCTAATTTTGATAGATCGATATGTTCGGGTGGGTGGGTGGAATTAAATCCAAAACCTCACCCAATCTGAGACTCAAGGGCCAAGGAGTTTCCGAACTCGGAAGTTTGGATTCTTGGATGTTGTCCCATGAATCTAGCCCGTTGCCTGACTCTAAGTTCAGGTCTTGAGTGACGCCCTCCCCTCGGGTATCCGGCTTGAGGGATCGGGAATCCGGACATAGCTAGTCCTTAAGATAGATGAAGGGTCGCTGCATTGTTCCTCCACCACAGCAACGTGATGGGTGACCGGGGAGAGTTAATCTCTCTCGAGATCGGGTTTAGCCCAATCGATCGTAGTCTGAAGCGAATCCTGGCGGCGATGTGATCCAGAGCTCGTTTAAGGAAGAGAGCTCCGTCGGATCTAACCGCCGGCGAAGTTCGAGTTGACGTGAAGATTGCTTTCGATGACCCGAGAAGTCATCATCGCGCGGCGGCCGAACAGCGGTCATAAGAAAACTGCCTAGCCAGAGAGTTTGGCCGATAGCCCAAGCTCCTTTAGCAACAAATGCCGCTTTAAAGAAGGGATGAGGCATCTTTCACGATGGCGGCGCACGCAGGAACTCTCAATGAAAGCACCAATGTCGGTGTCAAACCGGCGGACCTAGGGTAGGGGGTCCCGAATCTGTGTCTAGGCGGATGGTAACAGGAGACAAGGGACACGATGTTTTTACCTGTGTTCGGCCCTCTCGATGGAGGTAAAACCCTACTCCTTCTTGATTAACATTGATGATATGGGTAGTACAATAGTAGATCTACCACGAGATCGAGAGGCTAAACCCTAGAAGCTAGCCTATGGTATGATTGTTGTTCGCCCCACGGACTAAAACCCTCCGGTTTATATAGACACCGAGAGGGCTAGGGTTACAGAGTCGGTTACAATGGGAGGAGATCTACACATCCATATCGCCAAGCTTGCCTTCCACGCCAAGGAAAGTTCCATCCGGACACGGGACGAAGTCTTCATTCTTGTATCTTCATAGTCCAGAGTCGGCCAAGGTTATAGTCCGCCATCCGGACACCCCTAATCCAGACTCCTCACCCTTTGTTGCTCCAAAAGCTTCTAGAGTGAAGCCATCAAAACTGCACCTCCTAAATCCAAGCAGTGCGATCTCAAGATCAATCTCGCGTCTCCAAGAAGAACAAGAAGCCCAAGAAGATTTTTTGGCATGACCTTACTCTAGCTAGCATTCTTTGAAATGAAGAGAACGTGATAGATCTGTCATGCGATGAAGATCTTGCTGATGATGCTCTGGAGATGCTCATCAAGAGCAAACAGGAGGCCGAAATCTTCAAAGATTAGCCTCCGTTTGATGCGGATATTGCCAATCACTTCATTGATGAATTGTTTGAAGATCCCACCATCAACATTGATGATCTGCAGCTGCCTGTTGACATAAGCGTCACATTTCAGGGCTGCAATGCCAAGGAACTTGCCATAGCTTAGAAGATTGTTGAGCTGAAAAACAAGATTCACTTACTGCAGGATGTTGCTAACGCGACACTACGATCAGAGACCCTTCGAGAAACTGCGTGCGATGCAATAATCGCAAAAGGTGTTGTATGAAAACCATCAGAAATGTATAAAACGTTTGCGATGGCGGAGCCATCAAACACGGTTCATATTTTAGTTGCGTGTGCGATGCAGGGCATACGGTTCAGTTCAATTAACCATTTGCAATGAGGAGGAACAAAAGAAACGGGCAGCCAGATGAAGGCATGTGCAATATACAACAATCAGTTCACTCGGATGAACTGTTTGTGATTAGGCAACACAAAATAAACGGTCAGCCAGATGAAGGTGTGTGCGATATACGGCATGCGGTTCACTCGGATGAACTTTTTGCGTTGAGACATGAGAATAGAAACAGTTCAACTTAACAAGATGTGTGTGATACGCGACAAATAGGTCTCAGAATCGAAATGTGTGTGAAGACCGATAATAACACGAGATAGTTGCAGCTAATAAGGCGTGTGTGTTGTGCGATGGGATTGCATATGTAACAAATATATATATATATATATATATATATATATATATATATATATATATATATATATATATATATATATATACATACACACACACACACTTATAAGGACATGCATTCGTATTTTATTAGTTAAATCCTACTTATAAACTAGGACGGGGGTATAGGAGGTAATTAAATCACAAATGTTTTTTGTATTAACTGTATGTGTACATGTCCTTTCGTCCTCCTCTCGCACATCTTGTCACCCCGCTGCCGCAGACGGCTTATAGTGCAAGCTTGCACAGCACGCGGGGGCGTTTTTTTAAAACGGTGGCACCAATTAATCGTCGGTGAGCCTGTTCTCAAGCAACCTCGCAGGTTCCATAAGCTTTCCGCCCCGACTTCGGTGAAATCCCCAAAATCCCAATGCTTACCGGCCTGCTATAAAACCCTCACGGCCGCGTAGTCTTGCGTCGCATTTTCCCCTCCCTCCCTGTAGCTTATCTCGTCTGCTTCTCCCACAATCGCCAATGGCACCGGTCCGTCGTCGTCGCTCAGCCACTCCACAGTCATCAGAGGACAGCTCTGGGCTACTACACCGGCGCGGCGCAGTCCCCGGGCGTAGTGTAGTGCGCGTGGCGTCCCTGTTGGGTGTGTGCGGAACACCCACCACACGCTCCGCCGCCGCTGCCCGTCGGCAGCTGTTGCCGGCCGCTGTTGCCGCCACACCACCGTCGAATGCCAGGGCCATCTCCCACTCCGCCACCGCGGCCCGTAGGCGGGAGGTGGACGTCGTGGCCTCCACCCCACTGTCGGCCACCGTGGCCATCACCCGCTCCACCACCGCGGCCCGAAGGCGGGAGGTGGTGGTCGTGGCCACCACCCCATCATCGGCCGCTAGCCCACTGTCGACCGACGGGATCATCACCCGCTCCGCCACCGCCGCCCGAAGGAGGGAGGCGGAGGTGGAGGCCCGCACGTGCGTCAGCGAGCTTGCGTGCTACATCGAGTTCCTGCGGGACGAGGAGGAGCGCTTCGTCGAGCACGCAAAGAGCCTTACCGCAGCCATGGCCGCAGCACACGCTGACGCAGAGGCGAGGAATTAGGAGATCTACGAGCAGTCCGGCCGCTTCTAGAGGATCATCTGAGCGGCAAGGCGTTTAGCGTTCTAGTGCGAGCATCGCTGAACGTGCAAAAGCGGCAGACACTGTATTGCATTTCTCCGGCTCGTCGGTAGGCTCCTCCTCCTCCTCCGCCTCTCACTGAGCGCGGTCGACAGAGGAGAGGCTGTCGGAAGTAGCACAAAGCCCCTCCGTGGTAGTAGTAGTAGTATTTAGGGGCTATTTTGTTCAGTTCATCTGACTATAGATGTGTGGTCGAACTGTACAACGTACTTAAAATTAGCTAGTACATGGTTGGCAACAATTGGGGAAAACTTTGGTCGGTTCAGCTATCAAGTTGAACTATTTGTATAAATTAAGAACGGCTACTTAATCTATGAATGAAATCTATGCTTAATTACTGAATTTTAGTTGCAAAAATTAGATAGTGCTAGAGATTTCTAGCTGCATATTTTGACAAATCGGAGTGTTACAAGGATTTAAAAATGGCAACGTTACTAGATCAACAAATGTAAATCTTTCCAGTTTGATAAATGGCAACATACCCAATATGACAGATGCAAATCTTACCAAATTGTTTGTACGTGGTTGCACATGGGTCATCCAAAACAACCGTTTGCGTTGAAGGGATGCACAAATCTTGCGCTGCTCTCACTTTGCATACGGGTGTTCTATCTAAAACGTTTGCGATCAAGAGCTGCACAAATCCTGCTCGGCACATTTTCGCTTGGCTTCCCGGGGAAGCTATCGGTTTGCCTACGGGTGTTCTAACTAATACGTTTGCGATGAGTGTTTTATATTTAAAAACCGATTTAAACTGCGGCTTGGGCGCCATTCATGGAGAGGATGCGAGCAAGGCGGGCAGCCATGGAAGTCAAAGGGCTCGCTTCCCGGTGAGCCTGCGCGGTGTACAACTTTCACCCTTCCCGTTGAGCCTCTGCATTGGAGTACAACTTGCACGCCTTCCGTTTAGTCAAGCACTAAAGCACCTGTCCGCACGGCACCTCCTAGCCATTAAAAGAGTGAGGCATGGCGTCACGTGAATGGTTAACAGAACACACACAATTTAAATTATACAAAACGTTTGAGATGTTACAGTGGCAGCTATTTGTTTCAAAATGCCTTTGTTGGCTGTTATTTGAGTGCGCCTTCTCTCAAAATGGACACGAAAAATATCGCAGCATGTCGGGTGCCAGTCCATTATAGCATGCCAAGTTTCATGAATTTTAGACGAGTTTTGGATTTACTAGAATTTAAAAACAAAGTATCTCAACGTTTTGCCGGCAATCAATAGTGCCCTAGTGTTTGAAATTCATTCCCATTTCTTGCATGGGACCTAAGCATGCCCCGAAGGGCACATATTTGATTTTTTTAACCAATTTATATGCACTAGAGCTTGTGCAAGCTCTCAAGGGCAAGTTTCACCTCCGACACCAATTGCTATGCTCCAGCAGATTGGAACAGCCTAGGAGTCCCTCCGGAGAAGATGACTGTGGAGAAGCTTATGGCTTCTTCAGATGCTGCCCCAAGCCTTCAGTTTCTCATGATGATTAAACCTCTTTATTGTTCTATAGGGAGGCATGTCCCTTGTCATGCCAGTTACTTGAAACTTGTTGTTCTGCTTGCTGCCTGCACTTATCCTTGGATGCTACTTTAAATATTAGGCCTTTGTTTCACTGTTATGCAGTGAACTATTATATCCGTCTCTGCATTATTGTTTCTTAATAAATTCACAACAAACGAGAGATTGGAAAGTGCTTTGTTGGAATGTGAGAGGCCTTAATTCTGAGGACAGACAAAGAAGTGTTAGAGCTAAAATTGAGGAATGTCAGTGTTCTGTTATTTGCTTGCAAGAAACAAAATGTGAACTTTTTGATCAACGTGCAATTAGAAAGTTTTGCCCCTGAAGGTTTGATAACTTTGTCTACTCACCCTCTGTTGGGGCCTCCGGTGGCATCCTTGTGTTGTGGTGCTCCAATGTGTTCTCTAGCACTCTTGTGGATACGAAGCCATATGGAATCATAGTTTCATTCACTTATGTGCATAATGCAAATCAATGGACTTTGGTTAATGTTTATGGGCCTTGTCAAGGGCCACCTCGAGATGATTTTGTTCAGTGGCTATACAATTTGGACATTCCAGTGGATGATAATTGGCTTCTTGTGGGAGATTTTAATTTCATACGTTCTCTTGATAACAGAAACTTGCTTGGGGAAGACATAAATGATATTTTCCTTTTTAATGAGATAAATGGCCATCTGGGCCTTCTTGAGCTACCTTTAAAAGGAAGATCTTATACCTGGTCCAATATGCAAGAAAATCCCGTGCTTGAACAACTCGATTGGTTTTTTACTTCATCCACTTTGATCAATGACTACCCAAACACAATGGTCCACCCTCTTACAAGAACTGCCTCTGATCATGTACCATGTGTAGTTTCCATTGCTACATATATACCTAAGGGCAAGATCTTTAGGTTTGAAAATTATTGGGTTGACTTTCTTGGTTTCTTTGATTGTGTGGAACAATCATGGAATGCTCCAACAAAGAAGTCAAATTCTGCAGCAAAGTTAACTGAAAAGTTCAAAAGGTTGAGATATGCTCTTAAGTAATGGTATGTCAGTCTGTCCAAACTTAAGAAGGCCATTCAAGCTTGCAATGAGGTGGTTTTATTCTTTGATAATCTGGAAGAACTGAGGCCTTTAACAAGACCTGAGTTTAATTTCAGGAAAATTGTAAAGCTCCATATAGAAGAACTTCTTCATTTGCAGTTCATATATTGGAAACAGAGATGCACTATCAGATGGATCAAAGTTGGGGAGGAAAACTCGAAGTTTTTCCAAGCAATGGCCACTGAAAGATTTAGGAAAAACACTATTACTTCTCTGCAGGATGAGGATGGCAATATTGTTTCTGGCCATCAGCAAATGGCTGGTACGTTATGGGGCACTTTCAGAGATAGAATGGGTGTTTCTACATGGATTGATATGAGGTTTGATCTAGCCTCCTTGGTTGAATCTGTGGATGGTTTGGCAAATTTGTCTGCTCCTTTTTCTGGATGAAATAAATGAAGTTCTCAAATTTTTACCCACTGATAGGGCACCTGGCCCTGATGGTTTCACTGGCCTGTTTATCAAAAGATGTTGGCATATTATCAAGCAGGATTTTTCTGCAGCCGTTCCAGGATTTTTATGATGGTAAAGTTACAATTAGCAATATTAATGGGTCTTTGATTACCTTAATTCCAAAGAAACTGTCACCTGAAGGTCCCAATGATTTCAGACCCATTTCTTTGACAAATACCTGCCTGAAATTTCTGACAAAGCTCCTAGAAAACAGATTGCAAAAGGTTATCTTAAGGTGCATCCATAAGAATCAATATGGGTTTCTGAAGTCCAGGTCTATCCAGGACTGCATTGCTTGGACATTGGAGTACATTCATCAGTGCCATAAATCCAAAAAACCCATTTTGATTCTTAAGTTAGATTTTGCAAAGGCTTTTGATACTGTGGAGCATGACCTTATCCTCAAACTTCTGCATCATAAAGGTTTTGACAACAAATGGATTGGCTGGATCAGAGAGATTTTGTCCTCTAGCACTTCTTCTGTAATTCTGAATGGAGTGCCTGGAAAAAAATTTATCTGTAAAAGGGGTGTGAGGCAGGGTGATCCTCTTTCACCCCTTTTGTTTGTTCTTGCAGCTGATCTGTTACAAACTCTGGTGAATAACATGCTCAGGAATGGAGAGATTTCTTTGCCTATTGAAACCCATGATAAGGATTTTCCCATTGTTCATTATGCTGATGATACTCTTCTCATTGTGCCTGCTGTGGATTCATAGATCCTGGCTCTTAAGGACATGTTGCAGGATTTTCATGCATCCACTGGACTTAGAGTTAACTTTCACAAGTCATGCATTTTGCCTATAAACGTGGATGAGGCAGACACTACAAGATTGGCTACTGTTTTTGGTTGTGAGGTTGGGACTCTCCCTTTTACTTATCTTGGGCTTCTTGTGGGTACCACTAAACCGAGGATACATGATTCATTCCCAGTGGTGGATAGTGTTGAACGAAGACTGTCTGCTAGTTCCTGCCTTCTCAATCAAGGGGCTAGGTTACAATTGCTTCAGTCAGTTTTGTCTTCCTTGCCCATATATTTTGTTTGCAGTTTATGTCTACCAGCTGGTATCATCAAGCAAATTGAAAGAATTATGAGGCAATGTTTATGGTGAGGCAACTCAGACACTCCCAAACAATCCTTGGTAGCTTGGCCTCTAGTTTTTTGGCCTAAAGATAAAGGTGGCATGGGGATTATTAACCTGAGCATCCAGAACAGATCCCTCCTTACCAAACACCTCTCTAAGTTTTACAACAAAGCTGATATTCCTTGGGTATCTCTCATTTGGAACACTTATTATGATGGAGTTGTACCCCATGGAACAGTGCTGTGTGGTTCCTTTTGGTGGAGGGATATATCAAACTTAATGAAGCTTTCAGGCTACACTGTGAAGTTACCATAAACATGGGTGCTTCTGTTCTTTTCTGGTTTGATGATTGGATCCTCTTGGGATCATCAGTCCCTCTCAGGGAGAGATTTCCCAGGCTCTTCTTTGCGATTGATGATAAGGTATATGTAAGAGATGTTCTCAATACTCCTGATATGTCTGAGCTCTTCCATTTGCCTTTGTCACCAGAAACAATGGAGGATTTGATCATTGTATAGAATGGCCTGCTTGACATGAATACTGATGACAGTATCAATGATTCTTGGTCTTGGATCCCAGGTAGAGGAAAATTTTCTGCCAAGAGCTACTATACAGTCATGCATGCCCATCTACCTAGTGATATGCCGGCCAAATGGATTTGGGAAAGCAGATCAACAATGAAAATCAAGGTTTTTGCATGGTTAATGCTTAATGATAGGCTAAACACCAGAAATTTGCCGGTTAGGAGGCACTGGAGATCGCCTCAGGAGGACAACACTTGCCCTTTATGTCATGCTCAAGCACATGAGGACAGAGACCATCTATTCTTTACCTCTCAATTCAGCTCAAGGGTCTGGAACTACTTGCACATTCAGTGGCTAGCTGGTTTGTCTCCTTTACAGTGCCTTATTGCTGCCAGGAAAATATTTGGCCATCCTTTCTTCAAAGAGGTTGTTTACCCAGCTGCCTGGAATGTTTGGTTATTGAGGAATGGACGAATCTTCAAAAATGAGAGGCATACCTTTGCAGCATGGAGGAGGAATTTCATCCATGATATTACCCTGCTATCCCACAGATTCAAGCCTATTTTAAAACTTTTGTTGTTGTTTTGGATTAATTCTTTGCCCTAGTTAGCCTCTTGTAATTATGTAACCAAGCATGTAATTATGTACATAGGACCATAGGTAAGTAGCCTAACATTACCTACCAGAACCTTTTGTTCCTTGTTGGTTGAGTTTTAATAAAATACTGTGGGGCTGTTGCCTCACAGTTCCCAGTCAAAAAAAATTGAATTATGCACATGAAATGCCTAGAAAACCCAGTTAATGTATAAAAATGTCCAAACGAACCCCGAAAAATTCCAAAAGTAAACACAACACTCCTATTGTTCTATGTTGACACTAGAACTTTTTTGAAAGCAATAAGAGGCAATGGATATTGTTTCGTCCCCAAAGGTGGCAGGTTCCCTACCGAAACCATCATGCTTGTTGTGAGAACCTAAGGTTTGTGAGAAGCTTAAACCCAAACCTCCCCAAATGGGACAATTTTTTTACCACGACATGTTGATGCTGCTCCATGATAGCATGCCAAGTTTCATGAATTTCAGACGAGTTTTGGATTTACTAGAATTTAAAAGCCCTGTATCTCAATGTTTGCGGCCGAGTGACGGTGGCAGGGTATTTGAAATTCATTCCCATTTCTTGCATGGGACCTAAGCATGCAACCAAGGACACATGTTTGATTTTTCAACAAGTTATGCAATGAAGAATGTGCATGTAGTTCAAATTTGAATTATGCGCATAAAATGCCTGGAAAACCCAGTTAATGTATAAAAATGTCCAAACGAACCCCGAAAAATTCCAAAATTGAACACAACACTCATGTTGTTCTATGTTGACACTTGAAATTTTTTGAAAGCAATAAGAGGCAACGGATATCGTTTCGTCCCCAAAGGTGGCACGTTCCCTACCGAAACCATCACGCTTGTTGTGAGAAGCTTTGGTTTGTGAGAAGCTTATACCCAAACTAGCCCCAAATGGGACAAAAAAATTACCACAACATGTTGATGCCACTCCATGATAGCATGCTAAGTTTCATGAATTTCAGACGAGTTTTGGATTTACTAGAATTTAAAAACCAGGTACCGTAATGTTTGCGGACGAGTGACGGTGGCTAGGTGTTTGAAATTCATTCCCACTTCTTGCATGGGACCTAAGCATGCAACCGAGGACACATATTCGAGTTTTCAACTAGTTTATATGCACTGGAGAATGTGCTTGCAGTTCAAATTTGAATTATGCGCATAAAATGCCTAGGAAACCCAGTTATTGTATAAAAATGTCCAAACGAACCGCGAAAAATTCCAAAATTGAACACAACACACCTGTTGTTCTATGTTGACAACCGAATTTTTTTGAAAGCAATCAGAGGCAACGAATATCGTTTCGTCCCCAAAGGTGGCACATTCCCTACCGAAACCATCACGCTTGTTGTGAGAGGCCCTAGTTTGTGAGAAGCTTATACCGAAACCTGCCTCAAATGGGACAAAATTTTTACCACGGCATGTTGATGCTGCTCCATGATAGCATGCCAAGTTTCATGAATTTCAGACAATTTTTGGATTTACTAGAATTTAGAAGACATGTATCTCAATGTTTGCGGCCTAGTGACGGTGGCAGGGTGTTTGAAATTCATTCCTATTTCTTGCATGGGACCTAAGCATGCACCGAAGGACACATATTTGATTTTTCAACCAATTTATATGCACTTGAGCATGTGCATGTAGTTGAAATTTGAATTATGCACATAAATGCATTGAAAATTCACTTAATGCATAAAAATGTCCAAACGAACCCCGAAAAATCACAAAAAATAACACAACACTCCTGTTGTTCTATGTTGACACGAGAAAGTTTTTGGAAGCAATAAGAGGCAACAGATATCATTTCGTCCCCAAAGGTGGGGCGTTCCCTACCGAAACCATCATGCTTGTTGTGAGAAGCTTATACCCAAACCTGACCCAAATGGGACAAAAAATTTACCACGACATGTTGATGCCACTCCATGATAGCATGCCAAGGTTCATGAATTTTAGATGAGTTTTGGATTTACTAGAACTTAAAAACCAAGTATCCCAATGTTAGCGGCCGAGTGACGGTGGCTGGGTGTTTGACATTCATTCCCATTTCTTGCATGGGACCTAAGCATGCAACCAAGGACACAGATTTGATATATGCACTGAAGCATGTGCATGTAGTTCAAATTTGAATTATGCACCTGAAATGCCTACAAAACCAAGTTAATGTATAAATACGTCCAAACGAACCTTGAATAATTCCAACTTTTTTTGACGACACACATATAGTTGCATGTTCACTCTAGATAAAAGGTCTAGCAATTCAAACACCGTCCATTGCCGCTGTGACCCCATTATGTAATTCAAATCAAGATGAAAAATCAAGTAGATCGCACACAGTTTATTATCAGCAACCGTGTGAGATGCAGCACAAAATATCTTGGAGCACCGTAGGTGTATAGTACGCCTATGGCTTACGCGAGAAGGTGCGTCGGCTACAGTCCACAGCCAGCATCTCAAGCACACTAGCTCACTCCCCAAATATTATATCATTGTTCAATCATCGACGGTGAAAGATGGGGACGTGGACCGGCGTCGTGAGGGCAACTTCGGCGGCCCACTCCGGCGAGAGCATTTCCGCAGTCGCCAGGCGCGTGCTAACAAGCTTCGTGAGGGCGACCGCAATCTGCGTCCGGGCGGCCAAGGCAGCCCAAACGGCCGTTGTTGCTTCTCAGGCCGCGGCAGCAGCATCTGCCTCGGGGATAGCAACTGGCGAGAGCGGCACAGTAGCTGTCCGTTCCGCAGCAGCGGCCTTAGCCCTGATGGAGGCCGCCCGCCACCATGTGGAGGACGTCCACGCCCAGCTCATGGCGCTCACCGCACAAATCGAAGGAAGATTCTCCGACAACGGTCGGCAACCCACGACTGAAGAGGGGGCAATCGCCGAGAGAGTTCGAGCAGCCATCCATTCCTGCGGGGCATTCCTTCCGATGATGGAGCACGCCAAAGCCTAGATCACGTCCGCCCACGCCCAGCTCGTGGCGGCCTATTCCAAAGATATGGCGGACGCGGATGGCGAGATGCTTGCCGAGTATGGTGTGATGGATGCCATGGAGCCCCTTCCCCAGGAGACCTTTGGGCGCGAGCTGGACATGGAGGCGTCGGCGGAGATCAACGAGCACCAGCCGTAGTAGTACTCTTTGTTTTGTTTAATTATAAGAGCGCTGGTCTTTAATTTGTTAGAGTAATGTTTAGGTCAGCTAGCTCTGTTTAATTGCTGAACTTGCTCGATTAAGAAGTGTGGGTGTGCTGTAGTCTCCTTTGTGTACCCAAATTATGCAATGACGTAGATGACCACTGTAACCATGAAATTCGAACCAAAACTTTTGACGTTCAAACACATCACACATGGGTTAAGATATCTGAATAGTTTGTGATGTCCACATATCGTACACAGTTCTGAATAAGGGACCGTGTCTGATGACACTTTGCGCGCCAGTTTTTTGGCTGAAGTGATTCCAAATTTTTGGCTTCCGCGGAAATATCTACCTCCCTGCCCCCTCCCCCTTAACAAAAGCCACATTTCCCCCTCTTTCCGCCTTCCTTTCCAAGTTGAAACCTTCACTCCTTGCTTGCAGCACCGCCTCCTCGTTGGTGACCCTCCTTCACGCTGCTCGGCCTCGTCTATCCACGTAGGTAATCCACACCCGACCCCCATGCTCCTCCTCCTTCCACATCCCACATGCCCCGAACACCGGCGCGAGCGCGAAACCTTCCACCCAAATCACTGATCCCTCCACCAAATAAGCGCCGGCCTAAGCCATGGTGCACATAGTATAGCCAGGATCTCAAGGAGCATTTGGCAGCGGAGAAGCAAATCGCGGCCGCACGCGTGAATGAGGTCGCGATGGCTGCCATTCGTGCCGACCCCCAGATCTTGGAGGAGTACCTCGTCGTCGAGGCCACCATTGACGCCTCGCACGCCGCCACCGTGACGCGGTTGGCTGCTTTAGACGACAGTTTGTGGCATTTTATCGAGGCCATCGTTTCCTAGCTACTGCTTTTCCTTAACAAATTCTAGTGAATTGTGCTATCTACTTTTACCATGCAATCTTCTGTTATAGTGTATATGTTCTATATGTAGTGCAATGTGGTGTTCAGGTAACTGCTTGGTTCAATTCTGCAAATGTGATGTTCAATTCTTCAGGGTGCAATATTTCCAAGTTGTTAAGCATGCTTGGTTTGGTTAACTGTCTAATCTTCTATTACGAGTATGTTATATTGTGCAATGTGGTGCTCAGTTAACATTTGGTTCATTTGTTGTGGTGTTTAGTCAACTGCTTGGTTCAATTGTGCAATGCGATGTTCAATTGTTGTGGTTGAATTCTGTTATTGTATACCATGCGAGAAATAAATCGGATTTGGCTGTACTAAATACAAGAGAAACAAGTACAATTGTTATATTTCCAAGTTGTTAAGCATGCTTGGTTTGGTTAACTGTCTGATCTTCTATTAGGAGTATGTTATATTGTGCAATGTGGTGCTCAGTTAATGTTTGGTTCATTTGTTGTGGTGTTTAGCTAACTGCTTGGTTCAATTCTACACTGCGATGTCCAATTGTCATGGGTAGAATTTTGTATTATTGTGCATGTGAGGAATATATCGAATTTGGCTGCACTTAATACATGAGAAACATATACAAGTGCTATATTTCGTAGTTCTTAATCATGCTTGGTTTGGATAAATGGGTTTTCCATGCGGAAAGGGGTTAAAAGCTGTTTGATTAGGAGCTCGCTGTACTAGTGATTGACTATGAGAAGGCCCAGTGCAAGAAGCATATGCCAAGCTCAGTGTTGCTGAAGTTCAAAAGTTCGAACAAATGATGACTGACCTCAAGGCCCAATTTAACAAGAAGCGTGAGGAAGCCAAAGACTCTCATGACCGCATGAAGTACTACGCCGAGAAATGCGTCCAGGCTCACAATGAGATTGAGAAGAGAAAGGCACTTGGGCGTCCAGGCATTGACCCCAAGCTTGCTGCCAAGAAAAAGAAAAAGTTTTCTGAAGCTGAACCGAAGCTCCACGACAGGAATGACCAAGCATAGTCTTCCCTGCCAGTATGAATGGCTCGAAGCCAAAGGTCCCGTCAGCAGCTTTAGAACAGAAAAAGACAAGGCAAGCTGAGGCTGAAGCCAGGAAGAGGAAGCCCCATGACACCTCTGATGCTGCTCCCTCCCAGAAGAAGATGAAGACAAAAGCTTCAAAGTCTTCATGCAAAGAGTGTGCTGCCGCCCAAGAGCCGCTGAACATTCAACCCATTTCAGTTGCACTTCTTGCCTCCACCAATCGTGAGTGTCGTCTCGTTGTCCATGGGCCTGCTCCCATAGAGGCTCCAGTGCGAAGAGATTCCAGCTCTTGACTCCACATGGTGAAGACATTGGTCATGAAGACCATGTTGAAGATGATGAAGTCCTTCCTCGGCTCGAGCACAAACCGGTATCATCGCCTGCTCCGATGAGCAGTGAACTAATAAGCATTGGCGGTCCCACGACGCCAATTGCTCAAGATGAGTTTTGGGAAGAGCAATAGTCGAACACCCCCTGCATGAAGTGATTCCGTGCACACCACCATCTCATGTCACCACTCCGGTGCTTGAGACTCCACAAGCAACTCCTGAAGACATGGAGAAGACCACTCCTTCACCACAAGCGACGCCTCCTTTTCGAAGGCTTCGCAGAGGCCCTAGGCCACAGGTCTCCATGTCTAGCATTCCTGAGGAGGATGTGCAACACACAAGCTCAGTAGCACGTCAAGTGTTTCGTGAAGCCATCCCCTTAGTGACTGCTACTGCATCTAAAGCCAAAATGGCTGAAGACATTCCAACTGCATCAGCCGATGAAGAAAGAGAAGAAGAATGAGAAGTCACCCCCCCTGTCAGTGAACCAGTTGTGCAAGAAGAAGACGTGATTGTGCCAGACCCCCTGCTCATGAAGCTATGGAAGTTGAAGCCAATGAGGCTGCCACCATCGCCAACACTGAAGTCAATGACGTTGTCACTGCTGAAGACAATAAGGAGCCCGAAGTCAATGATGCCTCTGAAGATAATGTGCAACCAACCACCTCTGACGTAGCCGTTCCTACGCCAGTGCCTCACACTATGGAACGCGCTTACAACCGTGGTGATGAGATTGTCACTGTTAGGTGGCCCATTCTAGTTCCACCCACTGCTCCAGGTCCACAATATGACTATCACGTGGAGCAAAGGCCACAAACACAGAAGCCGAAGCCCAGATTGCCAAGGCTTCCCAGTGCTGCAACTACCCAAGTCTCCTTCGATGTGTTAAGTTTCAACGAGCACAATACTTTCTTCGACAACACCAAGAACCCCTACAAGAAGCCAAAGATCACCTGAGATAGGTTTTTGAGCCATCATCAAAGAAGCTATTATTCTTGCATACTATACAATCAAGACAAGATTTTTCGTCATAATCGTCTTGATCGCGATGCCATTGCTAGGCTTCCATGCCTTAAAGAGGCTCTTGATTGCTTCAGAGAAGTTGGCCACTCCAGTTTGTGACTGATAAGGAGCATTGGAATGAAGAGGTTCTGTTGCAGTTCTATGCAACACTTCACATCAGAGGCTACAACAGGGATCCGAAGACATGGATCCTTGAGTGGATGACAGGCCATGTCCATCATGAAGCCAAAGCTCAGGACATCATCGAGCTAACTTCCCTGCCCACTCCTGGTGAGTTGTTCGAACCAGGTTGTCAGCTATATCATAATGAACTGCAGAGCATCTTTCAGAAGCTCGAGCCCAATATGAGCCAGATGCTTAGGATGATGAAGCCATTGCCCATTGATGCTGATTATCCCAAGGAATTCTTTGTCAAATACCTCGAGTACCTGCCCTGCATAGTCCATCATATTCTGAGGCGTACTCTGTGGCCTATCAAAGGCAATTCTCCTGATGCCAAGCTTGAAGGCACCATGAAGACATTGGTCTTCTATATCATCAGTGGCATCAGGTTCAACACGCAAGATTTCTTCATCAGGCAGTTGGCAGCTTTAGGAATTGATTTGTTTGGCCTCAAATCTATGCACCATGGGTCATGTGCTTGATAAGGCTTCACTCAACAATCAACTATCAACCATCAGCACGAAATCATGTTGTTTTCTTGCCTGATATTGATATGTCACATGAAGCCATATACCATGTGCCTTCTAAGGAGCCAGTGCATGAAGACAATGTCGCTTTTCAAATCTTCACACAGCACGTTGATGGAGTTCATGTGCCCAATCCTCCTACTCCAGATCGTCCTCTGGCTGGTCAGCTACTTCTACCACATCATGCAAACACTGATGCGACTACCAACACTATTGCTCAACGGCCTCAGAAGCGTCCTCGTGTCCTTAACAACAGAGAGCTTCTTGTAACACTTCATCAGAAGCAGGATAGGCATCACGACAGGATGAAGCGTCAAATGCAAAGTCTTCTAGTTGATGTCAATCGTATTTGCAATCTGGCCACCAAGAATTCATTCGTTACGCATGAAGCCTGTCGGCGGTCCTGGAAGAGCCTCAGACTGCTCTATTCTGGAGACGATCTTCGTGAAGATGGCTTCACCGAACAATTCAAGTTTGACTCCGGGCCTCCACAATGTACTAGATGGCATCCAACTCCTTCCATTAAAGATTTAGAGTACTCATCTTCGGCTGCAACTGTTGTTGCAAGAGTCATTGATGAAGTAGATGACGCCACTTCTACGGCAATGGCTTCACTGCACCACGATTCTGCACCGCCCAACACCAACGTCGACCCTGCTGGTCCAACATCTTCATCACCAGAGAACGAGTAGACACTCTATGTCTTCAAATCTTTTTGGTGCTTATTGACAAAAGGGGGAGAAGCATATGAGTTGATAGTCTTCAAGCGGTTCCATATGGTGTGGTTTCTTTATTTTTACTAAGCTCTTACAACTCTTGTTTTGAAACTATTTGGCATTTTGAGTTGTAACACTTAAACTTGATGATCGTCTGCTACTTTTGTTGGTTACCTTATGATGCGATGATAAATTCTGCATAAAGTCATTCTGCAGACACCCATTTCTCATTGTGCATTTCATTATCTTCATTATTCTTATGTATGCATGATGAATTATCTTCATGTTTTGAAGAGGATCTCCACAAATTAAAACCTGCCATGTGCATTTGCATTCAAAAGCAAACTACGTATATGCACATCTTCAGGGGGAGCCTTTTCAACTTATGAAGACAATGCCTATAATATTTAACTTTCACATACTTTAATCCCCATTGAAAACTTCAACCAGTTTGTCATCAATCACCAAAAAAGGGGAGATTGTAAGTGCATCTAGTGCCATCCCTAGTTGGTTTTGGAGTATTGACGACAAACTTGGTGGAGGGACTAATGTGTTTGTGAGAATTGCAGGATAACACAGGTAGAAGTCCCTCATTGGTTCGGTTTACCTACCATAGATGACCCCTAAAAATGTATGAAGACATTGAAGACAATGGTGGTTCATGAAGACATTCATGATGAAGATAATGACTTGTGAAGACATTCACTTGAAGACTATGGAGTGCAAAGACATAGTTCTTTCGTAGTTTCCTTTTCTTCTTTATTGAGTCATAGGAACCATCGTACTGTTAATTGGGGTCCAAGTGAACAAAGTCAGATGATTGAAGTGACGCTCAACGAAAATCCTATGTCTTCGAGCGAAGACAATACGAGCAAATCTTATCCAGAGTTGGATGAGTCAGCTTTTCTTGTAGCCCAAGCTAAGTTGTCGTGTGTGCTTGAAATTCGACCGTTACGTGTCGGTTCCTTAGTGACCCAGGGTCATTTTGGACATATCATGTTGGGTTGCCTCCAGGCTATAAATAGCCCACCCCCTACACCATAATTTGGTGGCTGCTCAGAGTTAGTGCACAACTTTTGTCGTTTGAGAGCAACCCACCTACGAAGCCTTTGAGAGAGAGATCCTTGCAAGGACAAAGCCCAAAACACCTAGAGCCAAGGAGTGTTAGGCCTCACTTAAGTCTTTCCATCCGCGTGACCTGTAGACTTGTTACACTTGAGGACTGTGCATCCTCCAGCCGGTTAGGCATCGCTTTCTGAGCATCGAAGAGCCACATGGATCGCCGGTGAACGGAGTCTGTGAAGGTTTGGAAGTCTACCTTGAAGACTTACCAGAGTGATTGGGCGAGGACTAGGTGTCCTTAGCTCAAGGGAATAAGGTGAAGACACGGTCTTGAGTTTAATCTCAGCCTCCCTAACTAGACATCTGAGTTGTCACAAAGCTGGAACTGGTCTACCAAATCCTTGTCTTCACCAAGCGACTGGTTCTATCCCCTACTTCTTTTACATTTCAGTTTGTCTTCGTGAAGTCATTGCTTGCTTGTCTGATCTGTTTGACTTCACTGTTTGAAGACTACTACTTGTTTGGCTTCATATTGTCTTCCATTCTGATCCATACTATCTAGCTGATGTTAGTCTTCGTACTTTCACTGTATTGCTTACTTGACTATGGCTTGTCTAGTGTAGTGCATCTCCCGCTTCATATCATATAGGTTCATTCCAACAATTTGTCTTCGAAGACCTTGTGTTTTGAAGACTTACATAAAATCGCCTATTCACCCCCCCCTCTAGTCGATAACTAGCACTTTCAGTTGCGTACACAATAATTTTCTAAATCTTAATAAATTTTGTATTTCATTGCATAATACCTTAGTCATCCTGGTTTGGGGATGATTAGAAAATATTGACAATTCTGTGGGTCACAACTTATCAAGTTACAAATTTTCCCAAATCATCAGATTTTATGTGCACCGCATGTGCCATAGGGGAAATCGGTTTTAAGTCACTCTCACATTAAAAATTCTAAGCATGCCACTTTTTCTTCCTTGAACACATTCAAATGATATATGTGGATTGCTTCATGGTACTCATATACACATTCATAAAATGTTTTTAAGTGTGTCTCTTATCAAACACAACCACGATCTTACCCAATATATTGTTTAACTTATCAAAGTAGGAGCAAATTCTCTTGAACAAAGGATAAAATTCGAATGGATATTGTCGTTGAACTCATTTCATGAGCCTTTTATGATTGCATTCGGTACTCTATGTACATACCCAGAATGGTTTAACTAAATTTCTCGTCAAAGATAGTCAAATTAATTATATGACCAATGTTATAGAATTGTAATTTTACGAGACTCTTCTTGGACACATACGGTCTTACACAGTAAATATGATCTAAATCATGCCAACTGCATATCATACTACTTTCCCCTTGTAGTAACTACGTGGAAACCAACAAAGTATTTTCCATCTGCAATAATTTGCTTACATACCGATATCACCACTCCAGCATACATCAATGGGCGCTGATAGAAAATTAGGGATCTATGTGAGGAATAACAATTTATCCATCAATCAAAATTATTCATAGCCTGTATGCTGATTGCATCAGCATTAAGGATATTTTTTGGCATTAGGGGGAGATAAGTACCACAAAGAATGCCGAGAAATAAATTAGAAATGTTATTGACATTCAATCCTTATATCCACGTACTAAAGAATCTGAACTAGAAGTTTAGAGAATCATATATTTGCAACACATTGCAAATCTGCCACGATACACTACTGGCGACAAGGTGTCACTAAATTTATTCCTGCAGTAAAGTTTCAGAAAGAGTGGTGTTACCTGATAAACCACTCTTCTCCCCAAATGAGAGAAAAAGGGGGAGAAAATCTGACAACACAAGATATAACTTCTCATATGCTTCCGCGGAAACAGAGGAAATCAAATCCTCAACCAGTAAATATAATTCAACATCAAGTTGAAAGACACGTCACTGGATGCTCATAATCCAAAGCCCGACATAAATGTGCACAAATGTTTTGGTGCCGGGTCATCTAAACACCTTGACTCCATTTGTTGTAGGAAATCACAAGGAGTTAAAAAGGAATACATATTTTATCCACAAACTTCCATGGTTCCATCAGAATCATATAAACTAAATACTACATTTGTCGACATATATTTCTTCTCAAATTGCTAAAACCTTTTGGGCCTAGAACCAAAATCCATGGAAGAGTGCCTCTTGCACTCATATTGGTTCACATAAAAGGAAGAAAGTAATGAAGAATAGCACTTGCCCTGCAAAGGAGTGGTATTTACCACAGTAATACTTACTCCTCATAAGTATCTTTTGTATGGAATACTAAAGACTTCTCATTCATAGACAAAGTCAATGAGGTGGTGAGAAAGTGAGGCTTGTAGCTAAAGGGTTCGCGCAGAGATCGGTTATCAATTACGATGTAACATACCCGCTTAGTATGAGTGGAATTATGTTTCGATACTAAATATCATTAGCGATAAAATAATAATAATATCCATGCAGTTGATGGATGAAGTGGTTACATACTCATATGAGTCACTCATTTCGGAAATCTCTATTGAAGTCCCTGAAGGGCTTATACTTCTGAATCCAAAAGCAAATCGCAATAAGCTTTTGTGTAAAACTTCATAAGTCACTCTATGACTTGAAATAGTCGGATTTTATATGGTACTACTGACTGAATGAGTTCCTTCCTCAAAAGGATTACTCGAAGAGTGATGATTATTTACATGTTTAATTATGGAATCAATTTGATTTCCTTTCATCACTGATACGTCTCCAACGTATCTATAATTTTTGATTGTTCCATGTTGTTTCATTATCAATCTTGGATGTTTTATGATCATTTTATAGTTATTTTATATCATTTTTTGGTACTAACCTATTGACATAGTGCCAAGTGCCAGTTGCTATTTTTTTCCTTTTTTTTACATCGTAGGAAATCAATATCAAATGGAGTCCAAATTCCACGAAACTCCATGATGATTTTTTAGGGGCCAAAAGGAAGCAGATGGGCCCTGCTTGCACCTAGGGGGAGTCCCGAGGAGGGGACAACCCACCAGGGTGCGCCAGGAGGCCCTGACACGCCCTGGTGGGTTGTTGCCACCTCAGGTACCCCGTCAGACCGCCTCTTTGCTCTATAAATACCTAAAAATACAAGAACCCTAGGGGAGTCGACGAAATATTCATCCAGCCGCAGAGTCCGAAACCACGGATCCAATCTAGACACCATCATGGAGGGGTTCACCACGTCCATTGGTTCCTCTCCGATGATGCGTGAGTAGTTCCTTGTAGACCTTCGGGTCCATAGTTAGTAGCTAGATGGCTTTCTCTCTCTCTCTCTCTCTCTCTCTCTCTCTCTCTCTCTCTCTCTCTCTCTCTCTCTCTCTCTCTCTTGTCGCCTTTGGGTCCATGCTCAACCTTCTTGTCGCCGTCTTGTATGAGGCCCATATGATGTGGCACCTCGTAGCTCGTCTCCATGACCGAAGGGAATTTCCCATGCTCGGCCATCTTCCTTGAGGGGCTTACGAAGATGGAAGTGTCACCCTCGCTCATAGGTAGTCGCCTTGGACTTGATGAAGTCGATGCAGGCATACATGTGGGAAGTAGGCGAAGATGCCCTACGTACAAAGGCGAAGATGCCTTGAGAACACTTGGCGAAGATGCCAAAGTGGTTGATGTAGCCGTAGCGCCGTCTTTGTGGTGGTCGTCTCGCGGTCTTCTTTTGTGCTCTTGAAGCTTGGACTTGGCGTGAAGTAGGGCTTGTTGGGACTTGTGCACTTGCGCTTGTGGAGCATCTTCATGATGATGATGTCGTTGTCGTGCTTGAGCTCGTAGTAGATGTCGTTCGTCGTCGTTGGGCACATGATGCTTGGAGGTGACTTGCCCTTCATGACGATGTGGATCACGAACGTGATGGTGGTCGCCATGGAGATGTGGACGTGGATGACTTGCGCTTGCATCGCTTCCGCGCTCCAAAGGCTTGTGTCTTAAATGTCGCCGCCTTGAGGATGACGAAGGGGAAGAAGACTTGATCAAGGTTCTAATCTCCTCCATCCTTGCATCGTGCTCCTCTTTATGTGCGGTAATGCATCATCATAATGAGCTCAAAGTGACCAAGTGTTTTGTCACGGGATCATGCATTACAATACGAGTAAAGTGACTTGCCGGTGACGAGATTGAACGAGGTATTGGGATACCGACGATCGAATCTCGGGCAAGTAACGTACCGATTGACAAAGGGAATTTTATATGGGGTTGCTTGAATCCTCGACATCGTGGTTCATCCGATGAGATGATCGTGGAACATGTGGGAGCCAACATGGGTATCTAGATCCCGCTGTTGGTTATTGGCCGGAGAACTGTCTCCGTCATGTCTGCATGATTCCCAAACCCGTAGGGTCTACACACTAAAGGTTCGGTGACGCTATGGTTATTAGGAAGACTTGTATATGATTACCGAATGTTTTTGGAGTCCCGGGTAAGACCCCGGATGTCACGAGGAGTTCCAGAATGGTCCGGAGGTGAAGATTTATATATGGGAAGTTGTCATACGGTCACCGGAAAGTTTCGAGGGCATATCGGTGTGTCTACCGGGCCACCGGAGGGGTTCCGAGGTCCACCGGAGGGGCCACCTCTCGGAGGGCCTCATGGGCCATAGTGGGCAGGAACCAGCCTGGAGGCTGGGCGCATCCCCCTTGGGCCCATGTGCCTAGGGTTGGGAGGAAACCCTGGTGGGGCGCCCCCTTGCTTGGGGGGCAAGCCCCTCCCTTGGCCGCCGCCCCCCCTCTAGATCTCATCTAGAGGGGGCCGGCCCCATTCTCCCTTCCCCTATAAATAGAGGGGCAAGGGGAGGGCTGCACACACAATCCAAGGCGCAGCCCCTCCCCTCCCCAACACCTCTCCTCCTCCGCGTGAGCTTGGCGAAGCCCTGCCGGAGAACTGCCACTCCATCACCACCACGCCGTCGTGCTGCTGTTGGAGCCTTCTTCCTCAACCTCTCCCTCCTCCTTGCTTGATCAGCGTCAGGGAGGCGTCATCCGCTCCGTCGTGTGTTGAGCGGAGGTGTTGTCCGTTCGGCACTTGGTCATCGGTGATTTGGATCACGACGAGTACGACTCCCTCAACCCCGTTCTCTTGAACGCTTCCGCTCGCGATCTACAAAGGTATGTAGATGCACTCCTATCACTCGTTGCTAGATGAACTCATAGATGGATCTTGGTGAAACCGTAGAAATTTTTTATTTTCTGCAACGTTCCCCAACAGCGGCACCAAAGGAATCGCATCACCTAGCAGTGAAGCGAATTCTTCGATATTTGGCTCACACCCCAACACTAGGATTATGGTATCCAAAGGGCTCAATGTTTGATCTTGTTGGATTCTCGGATGCTAATTATGCTAGTGACAAGGTTGATCGCAAGTCCACATCAGGCACATCACTTTCTTGGACGATCTCTTGTCTGTTGGTCTTCAAAGAAGCGGAACTGTGTATCACTCTCCACTGCTAAATCTGAATACATTGCTGCTAGATCTTGCTGCGCTCAGCTTCTCTAGATGAAGCAAAATCTCAAGGATTATGGCATCAACATGAAGCATGTGCCAGTCTATTGCGACAATGAAAGTGCCATCAAGATTGCTCACAATCTAGTTCAGCACTCGAAGACAAAGCACATTCTAATCCGTCATCATTTTCTCAGGGATCATGTGTTGAAGGAAGACATTGATATCATTCACGTCAACACTAAAGAGAAATTGGCAGATATCTTCACAAAGCCCTTGGATGAGAAAAGGTTTTGCAAGCTGAGGTGTGAGCTAAATATCTTAGAATCCTCAAATGTCCTGTGAATGAACACACATCCTAACGCTTATGCATGTTCATGACTTAGATGTGCAACACATAAAGTAACGTATATCTTCAATTCATGAAGACTTACCCTCTAAGTGTGAATACATTAATGTGGAATTTGACTTTGGAGCGCCACGATAATTGTAACGCCCACGATGCGGGTATATCTCCAACATGTCGAGGCATGACTTAGAGGCATAACCATATTGTCGGTTTTGTCACAAGAAGGGTCATCTTCACACAATCCCAAGTAATGAACAATAATGGATAAAGAGGGTTGGCTTACAATCGCCACTTCACACAGTACTTAAATAAATCATACATCATTCAAAATACACACATATTCCGACTACGATCAAATCCAAATGAAAAGAAGATAACCCAAATGCTAGATCCCCGATCGTCCCAACTGGGCTCCACTACTGATCAACCGTAAAAGACATAAAACAGTTGAACAAGATCTTCATCAGGCTCCCACTTGAGCGCGGTTGCACCACCTGCACTGGTATCATCGGCACCTGCAACTGTTTGGAAGTATCTGTGAGTCACGAGGACTCAGCAATCTCACACCCGCGAGATCAAGACTATTTATGTAATGCCCGGATAATTTGTCTACAGTAAAACTCTCCTAATGATGCCATGTCATCTGCAATTACTATTACTAATCTCGGGTTAACTCGAAACCGCGTCAAATTCAAATTCAAATTAATGTCAAACGACAAAAGTTTCAAAATTATTAAACTAAAATGTTGAATTAATGCGGTTAAATGCCGAGGTAATTATAATAGAGCAAACACAATTTTACAAAACACCTAAATGGCCTAAACTAATTAAAACAGAAAGAAAATAAATAAAGGAAAGAAAATAGAAAAGAAGACAAAACAAATAAGAGCAAAAGGGCGCAGCCCCCCCCTCATTGGGCCTCGGCCCACTAGCCACTGAACCAACCAGGCCGGCCCAGCCGCCCACTACTAACCCCCCCACTCCTCCCAGTCCACCACCGACACCCCCCATTCCCCCCGAAAATATCTCACCCCCCCTCTCTCCCCCGATTGGATCGGGATCGAGAGGAGGAGGTCACCGACGACGCTCGCCCCCCCCGACGCCGCCCGGAGCTCGCCGCCACCTCGCCGGACTCCTCCCGCTCCGCCGCTCGTCCCCGTCGTCCCCCTCGACCTTCCCCGAGCCCGCTGCCCGTGCCCTACTCCCCCTGTGAGCTCCCCCTCTCCTCGTCCGTCGCCGCGGTCACCGCACTCCGCGCCCGCGCCTGCCATGGCCCGCACCATCATCGCCCCTCGCCGGATCCGTCGCCCGCCGATCCCCCTTCCCCCCGCACTGGTGGCCGAGCCAATCACGCAGCGCGCCGGCAGCGCCCGTCTTCATGACTCCCGCCCATGGCTTCTCGCCGTCGCGCCCGGTGCATGACCGCACCCGGCCTCCTCTCCCTCGGCGATCTTGGCCCCTGAACCCGTCCGCGCCTCCTCTGGCTGCCGCCGCAAGCCACGGCGATCGCCGGCCACCGCTTCGCCATGGCGAGGCTCGCCATAGCCAGCGGCTTCGCCGCCTCGGCCGGTGCCCAGCTGCTGCGGTGGCCCGTGCTCCCCGCCTCTCCGTCGGCCGCCCGGCCACCACTGTCTGGCCTCGCCCCTTCCCGTTCTTGCGGCGCCCGCCATGCCACGGCCTTGCTCAGCGCCCGTTGGGCGGCGCCCACACCAGCAGCGCCCGTTTAGCCTCATGGGCCCGACCCGCAGGCGCCGCCCCATAATGTTTTAACTAAAAAAAGGAATTATTAATAATAATAATAATAATAATAATAAATCATGAAATTAATTAATTAACTAATTAATAGACTTAATTAATTCTGGTTAATTAAACTAAGCGATTAATTAAGCTAATTAATTAACCTAAACCCTA
>JAHIAM010004110.1:0-90064 GCA_021605205.1 Aegilops longissima | reverse complement strand
CCATCACCTTACCAAGCCCGGATGATATTTTATTTTAATGCTACGCTATAGAGACGGGTTTATGAGTGCTCGAGAGGTGTGAAGAAGGAGGACTCAATGACGATAACTCCATGATGGCATGTGCAAGGACTGCATTTTCAAGGCCTCAAGACTTCAAGACTCAAGACAAGAATTCAATACACACCATCTGAAGGATTTGCTGACGGCACCTCGAGAAACCAAAGGGTGGCCGATGCATGGAGAAGCGCCATGACATCTTGCGGAAAGCTTCACCCCACTAAGACTAAGAATACTTCATGCCCAAGCTTACTCTGCAACCGCAAGTCATTATGGGCTCGCTTGTTGACCTTAGTTGTGACTTCCGGTCACCTAGCAGATGTAGAACTACTTGAGATTGGATGGGTACCTGACAAGGGTCGAGGAACTTTGGAAGACCATGTTTCGGTCATCTTGTTCTCAAACACTGCGCGAACGTAAAAGAGGGATCAATCTTATGGTAAAGTGTACAAACCTCTCGCAGAGGGTTTAAACCTAATCGATTAGCCATGTCCCTTGCCACGGACAATTTGAGCATCTCGACTTGGATCTATCTCGTAACTCTCAACACCGGATTGATAACTTAATTGTGGGCAACTTATGATGATTTTGGGCTATGAGACATTGGCATGAACCATGTCATGATAGAAAACTCCATAGTACAGACTTCACTTATGCCTTTGATGTAGGGAAAATAAAACCAGCTTTTACGCAAACAAAATTCGATACAGAGCCACAAAGCCATATTGCATATAGTATGGTTTTACCATCTGCTTATTCATATTGTGATCTTGCTTACATTCAATGTAATCGACTTACATGGCTGCAACGTATCATGTTGCGTATACTTTCTTCCGATGCAAGAATACGCAGATGTGGTTACGGGTCTACACTCAACTCCGCCGATGGCGTGATGGGACTCCACACCCGCTTGATTGTTTCCACTGAGTATTATGAGGTATATATCATTTTACGTTATTTATACATGTGATTGCACTTTGATATATACATTGATGTACTACAAAGATATCGATCTGTGGATGGCATAAGAATACGTAGGCTTCAATTGCCTTCGGGTCGGTCATAACTAGCATGTCTTAATCTTGCTCTACTTTTGCTATGAAATGTTCTTGCAGATTGCTTACATGTTATTTGATTTTGCAAGGTTTTGTTAGTTATCCAAGCATGCTATGAACTTGCTATTGCCATGCTTTGCTTCATGAACATGTCTTCTGGTTGATATTCTTATCTTGTCATGCAATGCCTTGTGGTGAGTCTTTCAAGCTCGCAGTTGCTTCATGCTGCTCTCTTATGCCATGCTCTGCTTTTTCCACCAAGTCTGAATCAGAATTTAAACTTGCTATGTTTACATGGGTGTCATCATATCTTCTCGGCCTTTTTGGCTCATGATCAAGAAGGACTTTTGTTCTTTGCAATTAGTACATTCATGCCGTGCTTTTGATTGCAATGATATGTTCCTGTAGCATGTTGTTTGATAGCTCTAATAATTGCAACCTCATGTCATTTCGCCATGTCCAAAGGTTTTCCACTAAGTCGAACGTTATGATTTGCAATGTTGCCATGTCCTTTTGAGCATGTTATATTAGTTTCGGAGATAGCTCAGTTCATGTTTTGTCATGCTTTACCTGTATTTCACGCCCATGCCTTCTGCTTTTCATGTTGTGGTGCCAGCATATTGTTTTGATGCTTGCAATATGCCTAATTGTTGTTTTGGACAACATGCCCTTTAAACTTGTTTCATGTGTATGTTGAACTGCTGCTTTGCTTTGAATGTGCTCTATATGAAACTTGCTTAGTTTTGCATGTAGTTTCATGTTACCTTGTTGCATCTATGTTTTGAGTGTGTTTGCTTGATGTTTGAATGCTTTTGCACTAATGCCATGCTTAATTTGTTTTGCTCATATGTTCTAGGCGTAACTCCGATTAAATGAATTTTATATGTAACTTCACTAAAATTTCGTGTAGATCATCTTGGTGCATCTTAACTTGTTGTTTAACAACTTGAACATAAGGTTTATTCAGATCTGGACCAATTTCAAAGTTGCATATGGGGACTTACCTAATTGTTATATGTTGTCCGCCTCATTTAAACTTGCTTTGATGTGTTGTTCTTGTATGCATTATCTTTTGCCATGAGTAGCTTCATGTAGCCTCGATGATGTTGTTGATTTCAGACTTAGGATTTTGCCAAATCTTTGTTCTGTTGTTATTTTTATGCCATGTATTCATGTTGCTACTGAGATCCATGCCTCTTTTAAGTATGTTCATTAAGGATGTTTTGGACATATGGTTATGCCTATCCATCCATGCCTTTGGTTGCATTTATAGTTTGCTTGTAACATCCCAAAATTCTAAATTTTGGAATGTTATATTAAATAAATAACTATGATTATTCGATTGGTTTGATGGATTGAGTGAAATCGAGTGAAATTTGAAACTTTTGAAAGTTGAATGAGAGGGAATGAAATGATTTTCCCAAAACTTTCCCTTTACCTTTTTGGATCCCAATGAATTCAAATTCATTCCAACACCAAAGCCTAGAGGAGGATGACATGACTTCTTCCATTTTAAATGAATAGGGTTTTGGAAAAAGATTTGAATTTCATTTGGGGATATTTCAAATTAAAACTTTATGCAACTCAATGATTTTCATGAGGGAAGATAAATGACTTCTTCAATTATATGAAATATGAGTTGAAGTTAAAAAAACCAAATTGAAAGTCATTGAAGGTATTTTGAAACCCCTTTCAAATTTGGTATTATTTGGGCTTTATTCAAATTATTTCCTCCTAAAACAAATAAATGGAAATAGGGAAATGATTCTTCAATGAAAAATTAGGAGAAAATAAATTTGAAGTCATTTTGGTATTTTTAAAATGATTTTATCGGATTTTATTAGGCGTAAACACTCTTTATTTTATTTGAATTTTGTGTATTTTATTTGAACTTGAAAATAGTTCATGTTGTAGAAAATCTTTTTCTGATCATTTTGGTATATATATGTCCTATATAAATATTTATAGTTTAAAAGATATCCCTGTTTTTGTTTTATTCAAAAATAAAATTTAAAAAATTAGAAACTTCCTGGCGCTACCAAAGCACCTGTGCCCACCAAGCCAAGATTCACCTAATCGCCCAAGCTAGCGCCACTAACTGGCCAAAGCAACGACCGAAAGCCCAGCTCCACTCACCTCCTCAAAACCCCACGTCTTCGCCACCCGCCTGCTCCTCCCCTCTCTCTCTCATCACCTGGGCCCGCCTCTTCTTCCCTCGCCCATCAAGAGCGACCTCGCCGGAGATCGCGATCCCAGGCGGATCCGGATCCGCCTGATCCTCGAAGCGACCCCTGCCTATAAAAGCCAGTCGCAGACCATTCCCCACACCGAGACCTCACAGCACTTCTCTCCTCCCGCTGACATGCGGAGTCTGCCTCCCCGCCATGTCGCCGCTGACGACGCTCTAGTCCTCCCGACCACCCCGACCCCACCAACCACTCCTCAGGCTCCCTGCCCTCCCGACGACTCGCCTGAGCTCACCGACGCCTCGAAGCCCTGACGACTTCCCGCCATTGCTGAGTCCTGAAGCCACCAAGATCACCTCCCGTCCGATCTAGATCAACCACATGATTAGAACTCAAGGGTAGGGTTTTATTAAAGAACCGGCCGGTTCGTCTCCATTATTAGGGGTTTTAGCCATTAGCCGCCTGCTTTTTTTAGTTTTAACCCGAGGCCCATTTAGACTAAATTACGATTGTATACGATAGGCCCATTAGGCCTTTTCTTTTATTTTGATTTTCTGCTTTAAGTAATAGTTTCGCTTTCAAAAATTGATATCTTTTATTCTGTTTATTATTTTTGATGATTCTTTTTGTTGGATTGCAAATTTTATGTACTTTCTGTAAAATATATATTTAGCTATGTCAAAATTAATTAAAATTGCTTTATTTTAGTTTTAGCCAGAATAGTAAATCTGCTATAACTTTAGTTAGAAAATTATTTTTGCATGATTCCTTTTGCTCCAACTTTATTTTGTCATTGCCAAACCCTAGAAATTAACTTTGGTATTTTATGTTAATAAATAATTAGTTTTAAGCAGAATCCTATTATTCCTAATTAATT
This sequence comes from Aegilops longissima, assembly GCA_021605205.1. Taxonomy (NCBI): domain Eukaryota; kingdom Viridiplantae; phylum Streptophyta; class Magnoliopsida; order Poales; family Poaceae; genus Aegilops; species Aegilops longissima. The sequence continues at coordinate 85,889 of JAHIAM010004110.1, read as the reverse complement.
AACTAGTTCTTTTCCTATTAAATTAATTAGTAAATTAATTTATTTTAACTTGTGATTGGTTATTCTAGGTTAGTTTCATTATTCTAGTATATGAACTTTTATTTATAATTAATAAAAGTTTTAATTTATTTTTCTTAATAGAGATTGGATTAGGCCTAAAATGAGTTTTATAATAGCTTTTAATAAATTCTTTTTGCTCCTAGTTGCTTAGTGAATCCTTTTCTGTTGTTAACTTAAACCATGATTAGGTTATATTAAGAAATTTGTATTATATAAAACTATTTTTGTTATTATTTGAAGTAGGGAAACTTTGAGTGGCCTTTATTTGAGTTTTTCTTTGATTTGGGTTTTGGTTGTTTGTTGTGTTATGTTACTTTTGTTATGTTGTGTTATGTGATCCTATTGCTATGTGCTTATTATAGTTATTGTTTGCCTCCCAGAGAATTTCCGAGTGCGAAGATTGCTACCACGAACCCTAGTTTTTCAAGATCGCCAACTGTGCAAGTTCACTTTGACCATGCTTTCATACCTATGGTTTATTGCAATTTGGCATCTTTGCAACCACCTCAAGAGTGATATTGAGTTCTTGTAGTTGAGTAGTATGCATGAGGTAGGAACCCATCACCGTTACCAAGCCCGGATGATATTTTATTTTAATGCTACGCTATAGTAGACTTGGTATGAGTGCTCGAGAGTGGTGAAGAAGGAGGACTCACGCCAATGACGACAACTCCATGATGGCATGTGCAAGGACTGCATTTTCAAGGCCTCAAGACTTCAAGACTCAAGACAAGAATTCAATACACACTATGGTGAAGGATTTGTTGACGGCACCTGGAGAAACCAAGTTGGTCGGATGCATGGAGAAGCGCCATGACATCTTATGGAAGCTTCACCTGACTCAAAGAGACGGAAGAATACTTCATGCCCTGCTTACCTGTGCAACCGCAAGTCATTATGGGCTCGCTTGGTCGACCTTAGTTGTGACTGGCCGACTAAGCAGATGTAGAACTACTAGAGGATGGATGGATACTGACAGGGTCGAGGAACTTTGAAGACCATGTTTCTCATCTTGTTCTCAAACACCAAGTGCGAGAACGAAAAGAGGGATCGAATCTTAAGTGTACAAACCTCCGCAGAGGGTTTAAACCTAATCGATTAGCCATGTCCCCTGTTACGGACAATTTGAGCATCCGGACTGGATCTATCTCGAACTCTCAACACCGGATTGATAACTTAATTGTGGGCAACTTATGATGATTTTGGGCTATGAGACATCGTTTACGGAACCATGTCATGATAGAAAACTCCATAGTACAGACTTCACTTATGCCTTTGATGTAGGGAAAATAAAACCAGCTTTACAAAACAAAATTCAGATACTGAGCCACAAAGCCATATTGCATATAGTATGGTTTTACCATCTGCTTATTCATATTGTGATCTTGCGCACATTCAATGTAATGATTTACATGGCTGCAACGTATCATGTTGCATACTTTCTTCCGACGTAAGAATACGATGAAGTTGGTTTGGCTACACTCAACTCCGCCGATGGCGTTGATGGGACCTCCACACCCGCTTGATGTTTTTCACTGAGTATTATGAGGTATATATTTTACGTTATTTATACATGTGATTGCACTTTGATATATACATTGATGTGTGGTGTACAAAGATACTGATCTGTGGATGGCAAGAATACGTAGGCTTGACCGCCCGAGGTCGGGTCGCTACACTAGCATGTCTTAATCTTGCTCTACTTTTGCTATGAAATGTTCTTGCATTGCTTACATGTTATTTGATTTTGCCAAGGTTTTGTTAGTTATCCAAGCATGCTATGAACTTGCTATTGCCATGCTTTGCTTCATGAACATGTCTTTCGTCGATGATATTCTTATCTTGTCATGCAATGCCTGTGGTGAGTCTTTCAAGCTCGCAGTTGCCTTCATGCTGCTCTTATGCCATGCTTGCTTTTTCCACCAAGTCTGAATCAGAATCTAAACTTGCTATGTTTACGGGTGCCATCATATCTTCTCAGGCCTTTTGGCTCATGATCAGAAAGTACTTTTGTTCTTTGCAATGAGCGATTCATGCCATGCCTTTGATTGCCATGATATGTTCCTCAGCATGTTGTTTGATAGCTCTAATCATTGCAACTGATGTCATTTCCGCCATGTCCAAGGTTTTCCACCAAGTCTGTGGAACTGTTATGATTTGCAATCTTGCCATGTCCTTTTGAGGATGTTATATTAGTTTCGGAGATAGCTCGTTGTTCATGTTTTGTCATGCTTTACCGTATTTCACGCCCATGTCTTTTGTTTTCATGTGTGGTGCCGAGTAGCATATTGTTTTGATGCTTGCAATATGCCTAGTTATCTGTTTTCGACAAAGATGCCCTTTAAACTTGTTTCATGTGTATGTGTTGAACCATTGTTCGTTAAATGTGCTCTATATGAAACTTTCTTAGTTTTGCATGTAGTTTCATGTTACCTTGTTGCATTCACGCTTTTGAGTGTGCTTGCTTGATGTTTGAATACGTTGGCAATTGCTACGCTTAACTTGTTTTGCTCTATATGTTCTAGGCGTAACTCCGATTAAATGAACTTTATATGTAACTTGACTAAAATTTCGTAGATCATCTTGGTGCATCTTAACTTGTGTTTAACAACTTGAACATAAGGTTTATTCAGATCTGGACCAATTTCAAAGTTGCATATGGGGACTTACCGAATTGTTATATGTTGTCCGCCTCATTTAAACTTGCTTTGATGTGTTGTTCTTGTATGCATTATCTTTTGCCATGAGTAGCTTCATGTAGCCTCCATGATGTTGTTGATTTCAGGGACTTAGGATTTTCCAAGTCTTTGTTCATTGTTATTTTTATGCCATGTATTCATGTTGACAAGAGATCCATGCCTTTTTAAGTATGTTCATTAAGGATGTTTTGGACATATGGTTATGCCCATCCATCCATGCCTTTGGTTGAATTTATATCCTTCTAGCATGTCTTAATCTTGCTCTACTTTTGCTATGAAATGTTCCTGCAGATTGCTTACATGTTATTTGATTTTGCCAAGGTTTTGTTAGTTATCCAAGCATGCTATGAACTTGCTATTGCCATGATTTGCTTCATGAACATGTCTTCTTGCTGATGATATTCTTATCTTGTCATGCAATGCCTTGTGGTGAGTCTTTCAAGCTCGCAGTTGCCTTTCATGTCGTTGTTTATGCCATGCTCTGCTTTTTCCACCTAGTCAATCAGAATCTAAACTTGCTATGTTTACATATGGTGCCATCATATCTTCTGTGCCTTTTGGCTCATGATCAAGAAAGTACTTTTGTTCTATGCAATTAGTGCATTCATGCCATGCCTTTGATTGCCATGATATGTTCCTAGCATGTTGTTTGATAGCTCTAATCATTGCAACCTGATGTCATTTATGTCCAAGTGTTTTCCACTAAGTTTGTGAAGTGTTATGATTTGCACTTGCCATGTCCTTTTGAGCATGTTATATTAGTTTCGGAGATATCTGTTGTTCATGTTTTGTCATGCCTTACCTGTATTACATGTTTTTTGTTGTAACATCCCAAATTTTCAATTTGGAATGTTATACATTAGGTCATCATGCATATCATATTTTCTCGTGATTTTTCCGATCCTAGAAATTTCACGCAACTCAAGGACCTAGATTGGTATTTTTTTCGGTTTTCAACTAACTAACGCTCACCGAGCCACTGGAGGTACCACGCCTCGAGCCCCGCTGACCTCACGGACCTCGGCTGATGAGAGCCACGGAGGTAGCCACCACTACCTCGATCCGGTTTTTCCTTGAACCGATCCTTTTTTATTAAAATGTTCGGTTTTTTTAAAACTCGATTGGTTTTATTTTTTTCGTTTTCTTAACTAATCTAACGCTCACCAACTGTTCGCTTCAATGAACGTCATGCTGTTTAACTAACGTCCGCTATTTAAACCGCTCGCTTTTTCTTTAATCGGATTTAATCCGCTATTTTTCGATTTGATTTCAGATCCGTTTTAAACTGTTTTATTTCGCCGCTTATCGAATCGTGATTCGCTCGGAGTTTCAGAACGAAACCGCCGTCGATCACCCCATCACAGAGTTTTGCTACTGTGAAATTTTGACCTAATTTCAGATCGCTAAACCGAAGTGTTTCTCTCGATTTTCTTGGAGTTTATTTTGATTCGATTCTTTTAAACTGTGGTTCTTAAGTTGAACTTTCCGTTAGATCTTTTATTCGAGATTTCGTGCATTAGATGAGTACTTATTGTATGCTTGTTGTTTGTCCGCGATAGATCACCCGAGTGCGCCGCTTGTTACTTCAATTCTAGGTCTCATGGATCATCAAGAAGGCAAGTAACACTTTGATCATACTTTTCTCATACCCGCTTATGCATTAGGTCTATTCTCAAAACACTTGCATGATTAGGATCTAATTAAATTGTGGGTTTGGGAAGTAGATTGAGGTAGTACCTATTACTGCTTTACTTATGAAACCTTGGGAGTTACTTCACGCTTGCTTGTTCATGCCATGCTTGTAGACGTGGATTGGGTGAAAATCCATGATGATGTGAGATTGTTAATTAATGGTTTATCTAAGGTGGCAACCTAAACACACATCTGGGTGGATTGAGGCACTGGTTTCCATCAGACTTGCCTGTATTTCTTCGACCGCCACTAGGCTCTAAGGGATCATAAGATTTTTCAACTGAAACTTCCGTGCAGCCACAAGCCATTATGGGCTCAGGTGAGTTGACTAAGTCTGCTAACTTACATGTAGGCTAGCTGATGTAGGGGATGTAGGTTGGTACGGTTCACCCACAAGGTGCTAGCGCTTCCGAAGACTATGTATCGGTCATCCGCTTCTCAAACACCTTTGGGCTTTATTCAAATTATTTTCCTCCTAAAACAAATAAATGGAAATAGGGTAAAATGATTCCTTCAATGAAAAATTAGGAGAAAATAAATTTGAAGTCATTTTGGTATTTTTAAAAATGATTTTATCGGATTTTATTAGGGCAGAAACACTCTTTATTTTATTTGAATTTTTGTGTATTTTATTTGAACTTGAAAAATAGTTCATGTTGTAGAAAATCTTTTTCGATCATTTTGGTATATATATGTCCTATATAAAATATTTATAGTTTAAAAGATATCCCTGTTTTTGTTTTATTCAAAATAAAATTTAAAAAATTAGAAACCCCAGGCGCCAAATGAAGCCACCCAGCCCAGCCAGCGCCAGACCCCACCTAATGGCCCAAGCCAGCCAAGCCCAATCCCGGCGAGCCAGCCGACCGAGCCGGCCCAGCTCCACTCACCCTCGCCCGAAAACCCTACGTCTCGGCCACCCGCTCGTTCCTCCCCTCTCTCTCATCGACCATGGGCCCGCCTCTTCTTCCCCTCCCACGCAGCGACCTCGCTGGAGATCGCTGAATCAAGGATCCGGATCCCGATCCGCCTGATCCCCCAAGCGAAGCGCGACCCCAGCTATAAAGCCGGAGTCGCGCACCCCATTCCCCCACACCGAGACCTCGCCACCCCTCTCCTCCCGCTCGACATCGCTGGAGCCAAGCTCTCCTCCGCCATTGTCGCCACCGACGACGCCCTAGTCCTCCCGACCACCCCGACCCCACCGAACCACTCCCGTGCTCCCGCGTCCTCCCGACGACTCGCTGAGCTCACCGACGCCTGAAGCCCGACGACTCTCGCCGCCGCCGCCGCCGCTGGAGTCCGGTAAGCCACCGGCATCACCCTCCCCCGTCCGATCTAGATCAACGGCTACGATTAGAACCCCCGAAGGGGTATGGTTTTATTAAAGAACCGGCCGGTTCGTCCGGTTTATTAGTTAGGGTTTTAGTCAATTAGCCGCCCGTTTTTTAGTTTTAACCCGAGGCCCATTTAGACTAAATTACGCACAGAGAACATGATATAGCCCATTAGGCCTTTTTCTTTTATTTTGATTTTCTGTTTTAGCGAGAATAGTTTCTGTTTTCAAAATTGATATCTTTTATTCTGTTTATTATTTTTGATGATTCTTTTTTGTTGGATTGCAAATTTTATGTACTTTCTGTAAAATATATATTTAGCTATGTCAAAATTAATTAAAATTGCTTTATTTTAGTTTTAGCCAGAATAGTAAATCTGCTATAACTTTAGTTAGAAAAATTATTTTTGCATGATTCCTTTTGCCCCAACTTTATTTTGTCATTGCCAAACCCTAGAAATTAACTTTGGTATTTTATGTTAATAAATAATTAGTTTTAAGCAGAATCCTATTATTCCTAATTAATTAACTAGTTCTGTTTTCCTATTAAATTAATTAGTAAATTAATTTATTTTTAACTTGTGATTGGTTATTCTAGGTTAGTTTCTGTCATTCTAGTATATGAACTTTTATTTATAATTAATAAAAGTTTTAATTTATTTTTCTTAATAGAGATTGGATTAGGCCTAAAATGAGTTTTATAATAGCTTTTTAATAAATTCTTTTTGCTCCTAGTTGCTTAGTGAATCCTTTTCTGTTAAGTTAACTTAAAACCATGATTAGGTTATATTAAGAAATTTGTATTATATAAAACTATTTTTGTTATTATTTGAAGTAGGGAAAACTTTGAGTGGCCTTTATTTGAGTTTTTCTTTTGGATTTGGGTTTTGGTTGTTTGTTGTGTTATGTTACTTTTGTTATGTTGTGTTATGTGATCCTATTGCTATGTGCTTATTATAGTTATTGTTTGCCTCGGTAGAATTTCCGGAGTGCGAAGATTGCTACTACGAAACCCTAGTTTTTCGAAGATCGTCAACCAGGCAAGTTCACTTTGACCATGCTTTCATACCTATGGTTTATTGCAATTAGTGGCATCTTTGCAACCACCTCCAGTAGTGATATTGAGTTCTTGTAGTTGAGTAGTATGCATGAGGTAGGAACCCATCACCCTGTTACCAAGCCCGGGATGATATTTTATTTTAATGCTACGCTATAGTAGACGGGGTTTGGTATGAGTGCTCGAGAGTGGTGTGAAGAAGGAGGACTCTACGTCAATGACGACAACTCCATGATGGCATGTGCAAGGACTGCATTTTCAAGGCCTCAAGACTTCAAGACTCAAGACAAGAATTCAATACACACTACTGGGTGAAGGATTTGTTGTGGGCACCTGGAGAAACCAGTGGTTGGCGGGATGCATGGAGAAGCGCCATGACATCTTGCGAAAGCTTCACCCAGACTCAAAGAGACGGAAGAATACTTCATGCCCGAAGCTTACCTGCAACCGCAAGTCATTATGGGCTCGGCTTGGTTGACCTTAGTTGTGACTCTGGCTGGGGCGGTGCTAGCAGATGTAGAACTACGGTAGGATTGGATGGGTACCGGACGGTGGTCGAGGAACTCTTTGGAAGACCATGTTTGGTCATCTTGTTCTCAAACACTCTGAAGTGCGAGAACGTAAAAGAGGATCGAATCTTGCGGGTAAAGTGTACAAACCTCTGCAGAGGGTTTAAACCTAATCGATTAGCCATGTCCCGATTCACGGACAATTTGAGCATCTGGACTTGGATCTATCTCAGAACTCTCAACACCGGATTGATAACTTAATTGTGGGCAACTTATGATGATTTTGGGCTATGAGACATCGGTTGGCGGAACCATGTCATGATAGAAAACTCCATAGTACAGACTTCACTTATGCCTTTGATGTAGGGAAAATAAAACCAGCTTTTACGCAAACAAAATTCAGATACAGAGCCACAAAGCCATATTGCATATAGTATGGTTTTACCATCTGTTTATTCATATTGTGATCTTGCCGGTACATTCAATGTACTGACCTACATGGCTGCAACGTATCATGTTGCAGATACTTTCTTCCGACGTGTAAGAATACGTTCAGGGGTTAGGTCTACACTCAACCCTGCCGATGGCGTTGATGGGACTCCACACCCGTTTGATTGTTTCCGCTGAGTATTATGAGGTATATATCATTTTACGTTATTTATACATGTGATTGCACTTTGATATATACATTGATGTACTGTGTGTGCCAAAGATACTGATCCGTGGATGGCACAAGAATACGTAGGCTTGACCGTCCGAGGTCGGTCGCTACACTAGCATGTCTTAATCTTGCTCTACTTTTGCTATGAAATGTTCCTTGCAGATTGCTTACATGTTATTTGATTTTGCCAAGGTTTTTGTTAGTTATCCAAGCATGCTATGAACTTGCTATTGCCATGCTTTGCTTCATGAACATGTCTTCTTGCTGATGATATTCTTATCTTGTCATGCAATGCCTTGTGGTGAGTCTTTCAAGCTCGCAAAGTTGCCTTCATGCTGCTCTTTATGCCATGCTCTGTTTTTCCACCAAGTCTGAATCTGTAACGAAACTTGCTATGTTTACATGGGTGTCATCATATCTTCTGTGCCTTTTTGGCTCATGATCAGTAAAGGACTTTTGTTCTTTGCAATTAGTACATTCATGCCGTGCCTTTGATTGCAATGATATGTTCCTGTAGCATGTTGTTTGATAGCTCTAATAATTGCAACCTCATGTCATTTCTGCCATGTCCAGTGTTTTCCACTAAGTCTGTGAACTGTTATGATTTGCAATGTTGCCATGTCCTTTTGAGCATGTTATATTAGTTTCTGGAGATAGCTCAGAGTTCATGTTTTGTCATGCTTTACCTGTACTTCACGTCCATGCCTTCTGTTTTCATGTTGTGGTGCCGTAGCATATTGTTTTGATGCTTGCAATATGCCTAATTGTTGTTTTGGACAACATGCCCTTTAAACTTGTTTCATGTGTATGTGTTGAACCGTTGCTCCGTTTTGAATGTGCTCTATATGAAACTTGCTTAGTTTTGCATGTAGTTTCATGTTACCTTGTTGCATTCATGTTTTGAGTGTGTTTGCTTGATGTTTGAATGCGTTTTGCACTAATGCCATGCTTAATTTGTTTTGCTCATATGTTCTAGGCGTAACTCCGGATTAAATGAATTTTATATGTAACTTCACTAAAATTTCGTGTAGATCATCTTGGTGCATCTTAACTTGTTGTTTAACAACTTGAACATAAGGTTTATTCAGATCTGGACCAATTTCGAAAGTTGCATATGGGGACTTACGGAATTGTTATATGTTGTCCGCCTCATTTAAACTTGCTTTGATGTGTTGTTCTTGTATGCATTATCTTTTGCCATGAGTAGCTTCATGTAGCCTGCATGATGTTGCTGATTTCAGGGACTTAGGATTTTGCCAAATCTTTGTTCTGCTGTTATTTTTATGCCATGTATTCATGTTGCTACAGATGAGATCCATGCCTCTTTTAAGTATGTTCATTAAGGATGTTTTGGACATATGGTTATGCCCTATCCATCCATGCCTTTGGTTGCATTTATAGTTTGCTTGTAACATCCCAAAATTCTAAATTTTGGAATGTTATATTAAATAAATAACTATGCTTGATTGTCTGATTGTTGGTTTGATGGATTGAGTGAAACTGAGTGAAATTTGAAACTTTTGAAAGTTGAATGAGAGGGAATGAAATGACTTTCCCAAAACTTTCCCCTTTACCTTTTTGGATCCCAATGAATTCAAATTCATTCCAACACCAAAGCCTAGAGTGAGGATGACATGACTTCTTCCATTTTTAAATGAATAGGGTTTTGGAAAAAGATTTGAATTTCATTTGGGGATATTTCAAATTCAAAACTTTATGCAACTCAATGATTTTCATGAGGGAAGATAAAATGACTTCTTCAATTATATGAAATATGAGTTGGAAGTTAAAAGAACCAAATTGAAAGTCATTGGAAGGTATTTTGAAACCCCTTTCAAATTTGGTATTATTTGGGCTTTATTCAAATTATTTTCCTCCTAAAACAAATAAATGGAAATAGGGTAAAATGATTCCTTCAATGAAAAATTAGGAGAAAATAAATTTGAAGTCATTTTGGTATTTTTAAAATGATTTTATCGGATTTTATTAGGCAGAAACACTCTTTATTTTATTTGAATTTTTGTGTATTTTATTTGAACTTGAAAAATAGTTCATGTTGTAGAAAATCTTTTTCTGATCATTTTGGTATATATATGTCCTATATAAAATATTTATAGTTTAAAAGATATCCCTGTTTTTGTTTTATTCAAAAATAAAAATTTAAAAAAAATTAGAAAACCCCTGGCGCCAGCCAAAGCCACCCCAGCCCAGCCAGCGCCGACCCCACCTAATCGCCCAAGCCAGCCAGCCCAATCCCAGCCGGCCAGCCGACCGAGCCGGCCCAGCTCCACTCACCCTCGCCCGAAAACCCTACGTCTCGGCCACCCGCTCGTTCCTTCCCCCTCTCTCTCTCATCGACCATGGGCCCGCCCTCTTCTTCCCCCCTCGCCCACGAGCGACCTCATGGGAGATCGCGAATCGAAGGATCCGGATCCCGATCCGCCTGATCCCCGAGCGAAGCGCGACCCCTGGCTATAAAAGCCGAGTCGCCGACCCATTCCCCACACCGAGACCTCGCCACCCCTCTCCTCCCGCTCGACATCGCGGAGCCAAGCTCTCCTCCGCCATTGTCGCCACGACGACGCCTAGTCCTCCCCGACCACCCCCGACCCCACCGAACCACTCCCCGTGCTCCCCCGCGTCCTCCCGACGACTCGCCGGAGCTCACCGACGCCCGGAAGCCCCGACGCACTCTCGCCGCCGCCGCCGCCGTCGCCGGAGTCCGGTAAGCCACCGGCATCACCCTCCCCCGTCCGATCTAGATCAACGGCTACGATTAGAACCCCCGAAGGGGTATGGTTTTATTAAAAGAACCGGCCGGTTCGTCCGGTTTATTAGTTAGGGTTTTAGTCAATTAGCCGGCCCGTTTTTTAGTTTTAACCCGAGGCCCATTTAGACTAAATTACGCACAGGGCACAGTATAGGCCCATTAGGCCTTTTTCTTTTTATTTTGATTTTCTGTTTTAGCAGAATAGTTTCTGTTTTCAAAAATTGATATCTTTTATTCTGTTTATTATTTTTTGATGATTCTTTTTTTGTTGGATTGCAAATTTTATGTACTTTCTGTAAAATATATATTTAGCTATGTCAAAATTAATTAAAATTGCTTTATTTTAGTTTTAGCCAGAATAGTAAATCTGCTATAACTTTAGTTAGAAAAATTATTTTTGCATGATTCCTTTTGCCCCAACTTTATTTTGTCATTGCCAAACCCTAGAAATTAACTTTGGTATTTTGCGGTTAATAAATAATTAGTTTTAAGCAGAATCCTATTATTCCTAATTAATTAACTAGTTCCTGTTTTCCTATTAAATTAATTAGTAAATTAATTTATTTTTAACTTGTGATTGGTTATTCTAGGTTAGTTTCTGTCATTCTAGTATATGAACTTTTATTTATAATTAATAAAAGTTTTAATTTATTTTCTTAATAGAGATTGGATTAGGCCTAAAATGAGTTTTATAATAGCTTTTTAATAAATTCTTTTTGCTCCTAGTTGCTTAGTGAATCCTTTTCTGTTAAGTTAACTTAAAACCATGATTAGGTTATATTAAGAAATTTGTATTATATAAAACTATTTTTGTTATTATTTGAAGTAGGGAAAACTTTGAGTGGCCTTTATTTGAGTTTTTCTTTTGGATTTGGGTTTTGGTTGTTTGTTGTGTTATGTTACTTTTGTTATGTTGTGTTATGTGATCCTATTGCTATGTGCTTATTATAGTTATTGTTTGCCTCGGTAGAATTTCCGAGTGCGAAGATTGCTACTCTGAAACCCTAGTTTTTGAAGATCGTCAACCGTGCAAGTTCACTTTGACCATGCTTTCATACCTATGGTTTATTGCAATTAGTGGCATCTTTGCAACCACCTCCGAGAGTGATATTGAGTTCTTGTAGTTGAGTAGTATGCATGAGGTAGGAACCCATCACCTGTTACCAAGCCCGGATGATATTTTATTTTAATGCTACGCTATAGTAGACGGGTTTGGTATGAGTGCTCGAGAGTGGTGTGAAGAAGGAGGACTCTCGTCAATGACGACAACTCCATGATGGCATGTGCAAGGACTGCATTTTCAAGGCCTCAAGACTTCAAGACTCAAGACAAGAATTCAATACACACTCTTTGGGTGAAGGATTTGTTGACGGGCACCTGGAGAAACCAGTGGTTGGCGGGATGCATGGAGAAGCGCCATGACATCTTGCGGAAAGCTTCACCCAGACTCAAAGAGACGGAAGAATACTTCATGCCCGAAGCTTACCTGCAACCGCAAGTCATTATGGGCTCGCTTGGTTGACCTTAGTTGTGACTCTGGCTGGGGCGGTGCTAGCAGATGTAGAACTACGGTAGGATTGGATGGGTACAGGACGGTGGTCGAGGAACTCTTTGGAAGACCATGTTTGGTCATCTTGTTCTCAAACACTCGAAGTGCGAGAACGTAAAAGAGGATCGAATCTTGCGGGTAAAGTGTACAAACCTCTGCAGAGGGTTTAAACCTAATCGATTAGCCATGTCCCGATTCACGGACAATTTGAGCATCTGGACTTGGATCTATCTCGAACTCTCAACACGGATTGATAACTTAATTGTGGGCAACTTATGATGATTTTGGGCTATGAGACATCGGTTGGCGGAACCATGTCATGATAGAAAACTCCATAGTACAGACTTCACTTATGCCTTTGATGTAGGGAAAATAAAACCAGCTTTTACGCAAACAAAATTCAGATCTGAGCCACAAAGCCATATTGCATATAGTATGGTTTTACCATCTGCTTTATTCATATTGTGATCTTGCGGTACATTCAATGTAATTGACCTACATGGCTGCAACGTATCATGTTGCGTATACTTTCTTCCGACGCGTGTAAGAATACAGTGCAGAGGTTACGGTCTACACTCAACCTGCCGATGGCGTTGATGGGACTCCACACCCGCTTGATTGTTTCCGCTGAGTATTATGAGGTATATATCATTTTACGTTATTTATACATGTGATTGCACTTTGATATATACATTGATGTACTTGTGTGTGCCGAAGATACCGATCCGTGGATGGCACAAGAACACGAAGGCTTGACCGTCTGAGGTCGGTCGCTACACTAGCATGTCTTAATCTTGCTCTACTTTTGCTATGAAATGTTCCTTGCAGATTGCTTACATGTTATTTGATTTTGCCAAGGTTTTGTTAGTTATCCAAGCATGCTATGAACTTGCTATTGCCATGCTTTGCTTCATGAACATGTCTTCTTGCTGATGATATTCTTATCTTGTCATGCAATGCCTTGTGGTGAGTCTTTCAAGCTCGCAGTTGCCTTCATGCTGCTCTTTATGCCATGCTCTGTTTTTCCACCAAGTCTGAATCTGTAACGAAACTTGCTATGTTTACATGGGTGTCATCATATCTTCTGTGCCTTTTTGGCTCATGATCAGTAAAGGACTTTTGTTCTTTGCAATTAGTACATTCATGCCGTGCCTTTGATTGCAATGATATGTTCCTGTAGCATGTTGTTTGATAGCTCTAATAATTGCAACCTCATGTCATTTCTGCCATGTCCAGTGTTTTCCACTAAGTCTGTGAACTGTTATGATTTGCAATGTTGCCATGTCCTTTTGAGCATGTTATATTAGTTTCTGGAGATAGCTCAGAGTTCATGTTTTGTCATGCTTTACCTGTACTTCACGTCCATGCCTTCTGTTTTCATGTTGTGGTGCCGTAGCATATTGTTTTGATGCTTGCAATATGCCTAATTGTTGTTTTGGACAACATGCCCTTTAAACTTGTTTCATGTGTATGTGTTGAACCGTTGCTCCGTTTTGAATGTGCTCTATATGAAACTTGCTTAGTTTTGCATGTAGTTTCATGTTACCTTGTTGCATTCATGTTTTGAGTGTGTTTGCTTGATGTTTGAATGCGTTTTGCACTAATGCCATGCTTAATTTGTTTTGCTCATATGTTCTAGGCGTAACTCCGGATTAAATGAATTTTATATGTAACTTCACTAAAATTTCGTGTAGATCATCTTGGTGCATCTTAACTTGTTGTTTAACAACTTGAACATAAGGTTTATTCAGATCTGGACCAATTTCGAAAGTTGCATATGGGGACTTACCGGAATTGTTATATGTTGTCCGGCCTCATTTAAACTTGCTTTGATGTGTTGTTCTTGTATGCATTATCTTTTGCCATGAGTAGCTTCATGTAGCCTGCATGATGTTGCTGATTTCAGGGACTTAGGATTTTGCCAAATCTTTGTTCTGCTGTTATTTTTATGCCATGTATTCATGTTGCTACAGTGAGATCCATGCCTCTTTTAAGTATGTTCATTAAGGATGTTTTGGACATATGGTTATGCCCTATCCATCCATGCCTTTGGTTGCATTTATAGCCTGCTTGTAACATCCCAAAATTCTAAATTTTGGAATGTTATATTAAATAAATAACTATGCTTGATTGTCTGATTGTTGGTTTGATGGATTGAGTGAAACTGAGTGAAATTTGAAACTTTTGAAAGTTGAATGAGAGGGAATGAAATGACTTTCCCAAAACTTTCCCCTTTACCTTTTTGGATCCCAATGAATTCAAATTCATTCCAACACCAAAGCCTAGAGTGAGGATGACATGACTTCTTCCATTTTTAAATGAATAGGGTTTTGGAAAAAGATTTGAATTTCATTTGGGGATATTTCAAATTCAAAACTTTATGCAACTCAATGATTTTCATGAGGGAAGATAAAATGACTTCTTCAATTATATGAAATATGAGTTGGAAGTTAAAAGAACCAAATTGAAAGTCATTGGAAGGTATTTTGAAACCCCTTTCAAATTTGGTATTATTTGGGCTTTATTCAAATTATTTTCCTCCTAAAACAAATAAATGGAAATAGGGTAAAATGATTCCTTCAATGAAAAATTAGGAGAAAATAAATTTGAAGTCATTTTGGTATTTTTAAAATGATTTTATCGGATTTTATTAGGCAGAAACACTCTTTATTTTATTTGAATTTTGTGTATTTTATTTGAACTTGAAAAATAGTTCATGTTGTAGAAAATCTTTTTCTGATCATTTTGGTATATATATGTCCTATATAAAATATTTATAGTTTAAAAGATATCCTGTTTTGTTTTATTCAAAAATAAAATTTAAAAAATTAGAAACCCCTGGCGCCAAATGAGCCACCCAGTGCCCAGCCAGCCAAGACCCCACCTAATCGGCCCAAGCCAGCAGCAGTGCCCAATCGGGCCAGTGCCAGCCGACCGAGCCGCCCAGCTCCACTCACCTCGCCTGAAAACCCTACGTCTCGGCCACCCGCTCGCTCCTCCCCTCTCTCTCTCACGACCATGGGCCCGCCCTCTTCTTCCCCCACCCACGCGACCTCGCTGGAGATCGCGAATCCAAGGATCCGGATCCCGATCCGCCCGATCCCCGAAGCGAAGCGCGACCCGCTATAAAAGCCGAGTCGCGCACCCATTCCCCACACCGAGACCTCGCCGCACCCCTCTCCTCCCGCTCGACATCGCTGGAGTCTCAAGCTCTCCCGCCGCCATTGTCGCCACCAGACGACGCCCTAGTCCTCCCGACCACCCCGACCCCACCGAACCACTCCCGTGCTCCCCGCGTCCTCCCGACGACTCGCTGAGCTCACCGACGCCTGAAGCCCGGACGCACTCTCCGCCGCCGCCGCCGCCGCGCCGAGTCCGGTAAGCCACCGGCATCACCTCCCCGTCCGATCTAGATCAACGGCTACGATTAGAACCCCAAAGGGGTATGGTTTTATTAAAAGAACCGCCGGTTCGTCCGGTTTATTAGTTAGGGTTTTAGTCAATTAGCCGCCCGTTTTTTAGTTTTAACCGAGGCCCATTTAGACTAAATTACGCATACAGGCACGATATAGGCCCATTAGGCCTTTTTCTTTTTATTTTGATTTTCTGTTTTAGCAGAATAGTTTCTGCTTTTCAAAAATTGATATCTTTTATTCTGTTTATTATTTTTGATGATTCTTTTTTGTTGGATTGCAAATTTTATGTACTTTCTGTAAAATATATATTTAGCTATGTCAAAATTAATTAAAATTGCTTTATTTTAGTTTTAGCCAGAATAGTAAATCTGCTATAACTTTAGTTAGAAAAATTATTTTGCATGATTCCTTTTGCCCCAACTTTATTTTGTCATTGCCAAACCCTAGAAATTAACTTTGGTATTTTATGGTTAATAAATAATTAGTTTTAAGCAGAATCCTATTATTCCTAATTAATTAACTAGTTCCTGTTTTCCTATTAAATTAATTAGTAAATTAATTTATTTTAACTTGTGATTGGTTATTCTAGGTTAGTTTCTGTCATTCTAGTATATGAACTTTTATTTATAATTAATAAAAGTTTTAATTTATTTTCTTAATAGAGATTGGATTAGGCCTAAAATGAGTTTTATAATAGCTTTTTAATAAATTCTTTTTGCTCCTAGTTGCTTAGTGAATCCTTTTCTGTTAAGTTAACTTAAAACCATGATTAGGTTATATTAAGAAATTTGTATTATATAAAACTATTTTTGTTATTATTTGAAGTAGGGAAAACTTTGAGTGGCCTTTATTTGAGTTTTTCTTTTGGATTTGGGTTTTGGTTGTTTGTTGTGTTATGTTACTTTTGTTATGTTGTGTTATGTGATCCTATTGCTATGTGCTTATTATAGTTATTGTTTGCCTCGGTAGAATTTCCGGAGTGCGAAGATTGCTACTACGAAACCCTAGTTTTTCGAAGATCGTCAACCAGGCAAGTTCACTTTGACCATGCTTTCATACCTATGGTTTATTGCAATTAGTGGCATCTTTGCAACCACCTCCAGTAGTGATATTGAGTTCTTGTAGTTGAGTAGTATGCATGAGGTAGGAACCCATCACCCTGTTACCAAGCCCGGATGATATTTTATTTTAATGCTACGCTATAGTAGACGGGTTTGGTATGAGTGCTCGAGAGTGGTGTGAAGAAGGAGGACTCTCGTCAATGACGACAACTCCATGATGGCATGTGCAAGGACTGCATTTTCAAGGCCTCAAGACTTCAAGACTCAAGACAAGAATTCAATACACACTCTTTGGGTGAAGGGCGGTTGACGGCACCTGGAGAAACCAAAGTGGTTGGCAGGATGCATGGAGAAGCGCCATGACATCTTGCGAAAGCTTCACCCAGACTCAAAGAGACGGAAGAATACTTCATGCCGGAAGCTTACCTGCAACCGCAAGTCATTATGGGCTCGCTTGGTTGACCTTAGTTGTGACTCTGGCTGGGGCGGTGCTAGCAGATGTAGAACTACGGTAGGATTGGATGGGTACGGACAAAGTGGTCGAGGAACTCTTTGGAAGACCATGTTTCGGTCATCTTGTTCTCAAACACTCTGAAGTGCGAGAACGTAAAAAGAGGGATCGAATCTTGCGGGTAAAGTGTACAAACCTCTGCAGAGGGTTTAAACCTAATCGATTAGCCATGTCCCCGGTTACGGACAATTTGAGCATCTGGACTTGGATCTATCTCAGAACTCTCAACACCGGATTGATAACTTAATTGTGGGCAACTTATGATGATTTTGGGCTATGAGACATCGGTTGGCGGAACCATGTCATGATAGAAAACTCCATAGTACAGACTTCACTTATGCCTTTGATGTAGGGAAAATAAAACCAGCTTTTACGCAAACAAAATTCAGATACAGAGCCACAAAGCCATATTGCATATAGTATGGTTTTACCATCTGTTTATTCATATTGTGATCTTGCCGGTACATTCAATGTACTGACCTACATGGCTGCAACGTATCATGTTGCAGATACTTTCTTCCGACGTGTAAGAATACGGTACAGGGTTACGGTCTACACTCAACCTGCCGATGGCGTTGATGGGACTCCACACCCGTTTGATTGTTTCCGCTGAGTATTATGAGGTATATATCATTTTACGTTATTTATACATGTGATTGCACTTTGATATATACATTGATGTACTGTGTGTGCCGATATCTTGATCCGAGGATGGCACAAGAATACGAGGCTTGACCGTCTGAGGTCGGGTCGCTACACTAGCATGTCTTAATCTTGCTCTACTTTTGCTATGAAATGTTCCTTGCAGATTGCTTACATGTTATTTGATTTTGCCAAGGTTTTTGTTAGTTATCCAAGCATGCTATGAACTTGCTATTGCCATGCTTTGCTTCATGAACATGTCTTCTTGCTGATGATATTCTTATCTTGTCATGCAATGCCTTGTGGTGAGTCTTTCAAGCTCGCAAAGTTGCCTTCATGCTGCTCTTTATGCCATGCTCTGTTTTTCCACCAAGTCTGAATCTGTAACGAAACTTGCTATGTTTACATGGGTGCCATCATATCTTCTGTGCCTTTTTGGCTCATGATCAGTAAAGTACTTTTGTTCTTTGCAATGAGCGCATTCATGCCATGCCTTTGATTGCCATGATATGTTCCTGTAGCATGTTGTTTGATAGCTCTAATCATTGCAACCTGATGTCATTTCTGCCATGTCCAGTGTTTTCCACCAAGTCTGTGAACTGTTATGATTTGCAATCTTGCCATGTCCTTTTGAGGATGTTATATTAGTTTCTGGAGATAGCTCAGTGTTCATGTTTTGTCATGCTTTACCTGTACTTCACGTCCATGTCTTTTGTTTTCATGTTGTGGTGCCGTAGCATATTGTTTTGATGCTTGCAATATGCCTAGTTACTGTTTTCGACAGCATGCCCTTTAAACTTGTTTCATGTGTATGTGTTGAACCATTGCTCCGTTTTAAATGTGCTCTATATGAAACTTTCTTAGTTTTGCATGTAGTTTCATGTTACCTTGTTGCATTCACGTTTTGAGTGTGCTTGCTTGATGTTTGAATACGTTTTGCACTAATGCTACGCTTAACTTGTTTTGCTCATATGTTCTAGGCGTAACTCCGGATTAAATGAACTTTATATGTAACTTGACTAAAATTTCGTGTAGATCATCTTGGTGCATCTTAACTTGCTGTTTAACAACTTGAACATAAGGTTTATTCAGATCTGGACCAATTTCGAAAGTTGCATATGGGGACTTACCGGAATTGTTATATGTTGTCCGCCCTCATTTAAACTTGCTTTGATGTGTTGTTCTTGTATGCATTATCTTTTGCCATGAGTAGCTTCATGTAGCCTCCATGATGTTGCTGATTTCAGGGACTTAGGATTTTCCCAAGTCTTTGTTCTGCTGTTATTTTTATGCCATGTATTCATGTTGCTACAGTGAGATCCATGCCTTTTTTAAGTATGTTCATTAAGGATGTTTTGGACATATGGTTATGCCCTATCCATCCATGCCTTTGGTTGAATTTATATCCTGCTCTAGCATGTCTTAATCTTGCTCTACTTTTGCTATGAAATGTTCCTGGCAGATTGCTTACATGTTATTTGATTTTGCCAAGGTTTTTGTTAGTTATCCAAGCATGCTATGAACTTGCTATTGCCATGATTTGCTTCATGAACATGTCTTCTTGCTGATGATATTCTTATCTTGTCATGCAATGCCTTGTGGTGAGTCTTTCAAGCTCGCAAAGTTGCCTTCATGCTGTTGTTTATGCCATGCTCTGTTTTTCCACCTAGTCTGAATCTGTAACGAAACTTGCTATGTTTACATGGGTGCCATCATATCTTCTGTGCCTTTTTGGCTCATGATCAGTAAAGTACTTTTGTTCTATGCAATTAGTGCATTCATGCCATGCCTTTGATTGCCATGATATGTTCCTGTAGCATGTTGTTTGATAGCTCTAATCATTGCAACCTGATGTCATTTATGCCATGTCCAGTGTTTTCCACTAAGTTTGTGAAGTGTTATGATTTGCACTCTTGCCATGTCCTTTTGAGCATGTTATATTAGTTTCTGGAGATATCTCAGTGTTCATGTTTTGTCATGCCTTACCTGTACTTCACGTACATGCCTTTTGTTGTAACATCCCAAATTTTCAATTTGGAATGTTATACATTAGGTCATCATGCATATCATATTTTCTCGCATTTTTCCGATCCTAGAAATTTCACGCAACTCAAGGACCTAGATTGGTTTTATTTTTTTTCGGTTTTCTTAACTAACGAACGTTCACCGAGCCACGGAGGTAGCCGCCTTGCCTTGAGCCCCGCCGGACCCCGCCGGACCTCGCCGGCGAGAGCCACCGGAGGTAGCCGCCCGCCCGCGCCCGATCCGGTTTTCCCTTGAACCGATCCGGTTTTTTTTTATTAAAAAAATGTTCGGTTTTTTAAAAAACCTCGATTGGTTTTATTTTTTCGGTTTTCTTAACTAACGAACGTTCACCGAACTGTTCGTTTCAATGAACGCGTTCGTTGGATTCGTTCGATAACTAACGTCCGCTATTTAAACCGTTCGTCGTTTTTCTTTTAATCGGATTTAATCCGTTATTTTTCTGATTTGATTTCAGATCCGATTTTTAAAACTGTTTTATTTCTCGCTCGTTTATCGGAATCAGGTGATTCAAGCGCCTGGAGTTTCGTAACGAAACCGCCGTTCCGACTACCCCACTTTCACAGAGTTTTGCTACTGTGAAATTTTGACCTAATTTCAGATCGCTAAACCGAGTCGTTCTCTCTCGAGTTTCGATTTTCGGAGTTTATTTTGATTCGATTCTTTTGCAACCAGGGTTCTTAAGTTGAACTTTCTGGTTAGATCTTTTATTCGAGATTTCCCTGTGCATTAGATGAGTACTTATTGTATGCTTGTTGTTTGTCTGCGATAGATCACCCGGAGTGCGCCGCTTGTTACTTCGAATCTCTAGGTCTCGCGGATCATCAGCAAGGCAAGTAACACTTTGATCATACTTTTCTCATACCCAGTTTTTATGCATTAGGTCTATTCCTCAAAACACTTGCATGATTAGGATCTAATTAAATTGTGGGTTTGGGAAGTAGATTGAGGTAGTACCTATTACCTGTTTTACTTATGAAACCTTGGGAGTTACTTCTACGTTTGCTTGTTCATGCCATGCTATGCTAGTAGACGTGGATTGGGTGAGTGAAAATCCATGACAGATGTGAGATTGTTAATTAATGGTTTATCTAAGGTGGCAACCTAAACACACATCTGGGTGGATTGAGGCACCTGGTTTCCATCGAGACTTGCTGTATTTCTTGGACCGCCACCTAGGCTCTAAGGGATCATAAGATTTTTCAACTGAAACTTCCGTGTGCAGCCACAAGCCAATTATGGGCTCTGGCGTAGTTGACTAAGTCGTGCGAACTCTTACGGGTAGGCTAGCTGATGTAGGGGATGTAGGTTGGTACGGTCTACCCACATGTAAGGTGCTAGCGCTTGAAAGACTATGTATCGGTCATCCGTTTCTCAAACACCATGTAGTCACGAGAACCAAGCGGAGGCGATCGAGTCTTGTGGGGAAAAGTCATAAACCTCTGCAGAGTGTATAAACTAATCATGATTAGCCGTGTCCCCGGTTATGGACAATTTGAGTATCCTGTAATTGAATATCATGTGAATCTCAACATGTTACTTCTAAATAAAAGTTATTGGGTTTTGATGAGTACTTTTTAATTGGGATTGAGGATGCTGTCAACCATTCTCAATGTTTAACAACCACCATGATAGTTAAATAAAATTATTCCTTTGATGTAGGGAAAAATCAGCTTTATGCAAATGTAACCGTAGAGCCTTACCACCAGCCATATGTGCATGTAGTGTAGGCTTATTCATTCATTGCTCTTATGTGTTACATTGCCAGCATATTCCATGTGCTGACCCGTTTTCGGGCTGCAACTTTTCACGCTATGCAGACTTTTCGAGATTTACAGTAAGGTGTTAGGTCGTGGTTCTATACTCGGTGATGCCGTTGGAGTTGATGGACTCGCTTATCTTCCAAGCCTTCCATTGTTATTATTAGATGGCCTTAAGCCATATTATTGTATTCAGTTCCTTGTGGACAACGATGTAATAAGTGTGTGATTGCTACTCTGCTATAAATCCTTGAATCTTGTGTGGTGTCGGCATTCTTGATCCGGGGATGACACCGAGCACGAGACTTGATCCATTTGGGTCTGGTCGCTCACAGAGAATGGTATCGAGCACACGCCGATATGAGGACACGACCACTAAGTTAAAGCCATAGATCACTCTCTCTTCCCATTTTCTAACTCCTCATCTTTCTACTCTCTTTAGGATGGCGGACGCGAAGATCAAGTACACCCAACCGGATGAAGGCACACCTTTTGGATTTCACTTGAAGGAAGTTACTAAGTACCTGAACATTGGACTACCAAGCTTCACCGGGACTTTCAACGCCACTCTGCCTGAAGAGGAGCGCTGGAAGATTCATGCTCACGTTCCAGGAAGGACATTCGCCCCAATCACCAAGCCTATAGATAGTGTTTTCAGTGCACCAACTTGGAGTCTGGGAAGGAGCATGGCAGCTCACATCACCATGGGACGCATTGGAGAAATTTATCAAGAAGACCTCAAGGACACCATCTACCAGATTTGCGGACGCCGAGATGACAACTGGGACATCGTCAACACCAAGAAGGATAGGTCCATTGCAGCTTTCATCCAGGAG
Source organism: Aegilops longissima (assembly GCA_021605205.1). Lineage (NCBI taxonomy): Eukaryota > Viridiplantae > Streptophyta > Magnoliopsida > Poales > Poaceae > Aegilops > Aegilops longissima. The sequence goes on along the minus strand of JAHIAM010004110.1, from coordinate 63,287 downwards.
TTAAATCAGCACATTCGGCGCCAGAGAACCAAATGTGCAATGACATGTTGTAGTTGCGAGAAGACAAAGGAAGGATCATCGAACGGAAGAAGAACTAAAGACTACACGCAGGACTACATGGGCGAGATCGTAGCTCGGCAAGACACAATAACGATCTTAAGTACGAGATCGAAGAACTCAAGAAGAAGTTGGCACTCGAAATGAAGACCAGTATGTCGAATACCCAATCGACTACATCAACATCGACGACACGATTCGGATCCAAGTGAACCCGACTTTGAAGACGAAGTTGGAGCGGACATCATGGAGTCTTCCACGGTTCAAACTAGTAGAAGTCCCCACATATTAGTAGTATTCCCTCCATGTAAACATTTTAGTACACGCACTTTTGCGATAGTTAGATCGTTGTAAGCCCTTGTTTGATTGAATGAAGTGATTTTGTGTGCATTTGCTCATGTGCATTTGGGTAGTGATTCCCCTTAGACCTCATTCTATTCTACATTTCTCTTCTCTTCTAAACCCTTCAGATGCCTCCGAGACGCGACCCCGGATTCGTTTTTCCACCAGAGATCACCCAATTGATCCAGCAATAGAATACCCTGATTCAAACATTGGTGCAGAACAACAACAACAACAACAACAACAACAACCCACCGCCACCACCACCACTGCGGATCATCGACTCGTTTCCTTAGATCGAACCGCGGTGTATTCCAAAACACCGAGCCGATTATAGCGGATGACCTGCTCCGCAATATAGGAAGGAGCTGACCACTGCAGGATGCATGATGGAGAAAGAGTGAAGTTTGCAGCACATCAGCTAGAAGGACCCGCAGAAGATGGTGGGAGAATTTCACAGCCACTTACCCGTGAGACACCGCCACATGGGACCAGTTTGACAAGCTTTTCAGACTGCTCATGTTTCAGCAGGAGCCATGGCCATGAAGAAGCGTGAGTTTCGCAACTTCGCCAAGGAGGAAGGACTGTTGGCGAGACGTGGATGACTTTAGCAAATTAGCACGTTATGCCCCGGATGACGTTGCTACGGATGCACTAAACAGGAGAAGTTTCTAGAAGGACTGAATGATGAGTTCAGCATGCCGTTGATGGTAGCAAGTTTCAACAACTACCAGGAGTTAGTAGACCGAGCTCTCATGATTGAAGGAAGCAGCAGAAGAATTGAGAACATAGCGGAAGTATGGACAAGGGAAGTATAACTCGGATCCCAGCAAGCCTCGTTATACCCTAAATCAGAATTCAGTTTCAGATACCCATGGAGGAGGTAATTCGCATAACCATAATGGCACCAAGAATGGGAACGGGAATGGAGGAAGCAACGGACAGAACCGCACCAACCCGTCTACACCATCCAAGCTAGACCTGAGTCACATTACTTGCTTTAAGTGCCGCAAGACTGGGCACTATGCAAATGACTGTCCAGAAGACCAGAATGGAAATGGCAATGGAAGCTCTGGAAAGAAGCCCAACCCTTTCAACAGGGGACAAGTGAACCACATTAATGTGGAGGAGGTTGAAGATCAGCCCGATGCGATGTCGGTAAGTTTTGGTTAAGTCATTTATGCAGTTGTTCTTTTCGATCTGGTGCATCGCATTCATACATATCAAGGGGATTTGTGGATAAGTACAAGTTACCAACCCAAGCCCTTAGGTCACCCATGCTAGTAACCTCACCCGGAGCAGAGTACATGGCTAGTAAATGGTGTGATCGATTGCCACTAAGGATTGGACACTATGTTTTCCCCTCAGACCTAATAGTTCTGGAATCCCAAGGATTGGATGTGATATTAGGTATGGATTGGTTATCAAAGTATGGAGGAAACATAGATTGTACCACAAGGTCAATTTTGCTCACCACACCAGAAGGAAGAAGGATTAAGTACGATTATCAGACGAGCCGAGGAGAGCACAAGTTAATTGCTTATCGAGAGTGGTACAGAAGAAGTACCAGTGGTAAAGGATTATCCTGATGTATTTCCGGAAGAGTTTCCAGGAATGCCGCCGGATAGAGACATTGAGTTTTTGATCGAGCTGTCGCCAGGAACAGGCCCGATATCGAAACGACCGTACAGGATGCCCGCAAAGGATTTGGCGGAAATCAAGAAGCAAATTAAGGAACTATTGGATAAAGGTTTTATTCGCCCAAGTTATTCACCTTGGGGATCACCCGTATTGTTAGTGGAGAAGAAGGATGGATCTTTGAGAATGGTTGTTGATTACCGTGGATTGAATGAAGTAACAATCAAGAACAAGTACCCACTACCTATGATAAATGATCTGTTTGATCGCTTGCAAGGAGCCAAAGTGTTTTCTAAGATCGACTTGCGATCAGGGTACCATCAGTTAAAGATTCGGGAGCAAGACATACCTAAGACAGCGTTTACCACGAGATATGGACTGTATGAGTATACCGTTATGTCATTTGGACTGACTAACGCGCCAGCCTATTTCATGAACCTGATGAACAAAGTGTTTATGGAGTTTTTGGACAAGTTAAATCGTGGTGTTCATTGATGACATTTTGATTTTCTCGAAGAATGAAGAGGAACACAAGGAACATTTGAGATTGGTTTTGGAGAAACTGAGGGAACACCAGTTGTATGCCAAGTTCAGCAAATGTGAGTTTTGGTTAAAGGAAGTTGGATTACTCGGACATGTTATATCCGGAGAAGGGATAGCAGTTGACCCCACAAAAGTTGAGACCGTAACCAAGTGGGAAGCACCAACGACAGTTGGAGAGATTCGAGTTTCCTTGGACTCGCAGGATACTACCAAGATTCATTGAGAATTTCTCAAGGATTGCAAAGCCTATGACAGAATTTTTGAAGAAGGAAAACAAATTCATATGGACTGAGGACTGTGAGGCAAGTTTTCAGGAGTTGAAGAAAAGATTGGTTACCTCACCAGTTTTGATATTGCGAGATCAAACTAAGGATTATGAGGTGTATTACGGCGCTTCACGTCGAGGACTTGGAGCAGTGCTTATGCAGGAAGGAAGAGTTGTTTCGTATGCTTCACGACAACTTAAGCCCCATGAGTTGAATTACGCCACTCATGATTTGGAGTTAGCAGCCGTTGTGCATGCCTTGAAGACGTGGAGACATTTTCTCATTGGAAATCATTGTGAAGTATATACGGATCACAAGAGTTTGAAGTACATTTTCACACAGAAGGAGTTGAATCTCAGACAGAGGAGATGGTTAGAGCTAATCAAGGATTATGATATGAGATTGCATTATCACCCCGGAAAGGCTAATGTCGTAGCAGACGCATTGAGCCGTAAGAGCCACGTCAATACCCTAATGATGGGAGAAATACCCAATGAGTTAGCCGAGGACCTTCGAGAGCTATGTTTGGAAATAGTTCCGAGAGGCTATGTAGCAGCATTGGAGATTCATCGACATCGATGGACAAAATCGAGAGAAGCCCAAAAGGCGATAAGGAAGTTGCCTCTATAAAGGAGAAAATGAGCAAAGGAAAAGCTAAAGGATTTCGTGAGGATGAACACGATACCCTATGGTTTGAAGACCGTGTTTATGTGCCCAATGACCCAGAGACCAGGAAGTTGATTTTACAAGAGGCCCATGATTCACCCTATTCGATTCACCCAGGAAATACCAAGATGTATTTGGATTTGAAGAATATTTTCTGGTGGACCGGAATGAAGAAGGATATTGCAGAGTATGTAGCAGTTTGCGACGTATGTCGAAAATAAAGGCAGAACATCAGAAGCCAGCAGGATTGTTACAACCGTTGCCGATACCCGAATGGAAGTGGGATAAACTAGGCATGGATTTCATCACAGGTTTGCCAAAGACCCGTTCAGGATATGACTCGATTTGGGTCATAGTCGACCGTTTGACCAAGGTAGCTCATTTCATTCCAGTCAAGACTACCTATAGCAGTGCTAAGTTGGCAAAGATATACATGACCAGAATTGTGTGCTTACACGGAGTTCCGAGGAGCATCGTATTAGACAGAGGAACCCAATTTACTTTGAAATTTTGGAACCAGTTGCACGAAACATTGGGAACCCGATTGGAATTCAGTACAGCTTTCCACCCACAGACCGATGGACAGACCGAGAGAGTCAATCAGATTTTAGAGGACATGCTGAGAGCTTGTGCACTAGATTATGGATCCAGCTGGGATGATAATTTGCCGTATGCAGAATTTTCCTACAATAACAGTTACCAAACCAGCTTGAAGATGGCACCTTTCGAGGCTTTGTATGGAAGAAGGTGCAGGACACCATTGTCATGGGACGAAACCGGAGATCGCCGCTTGTTTGGACCAGATTTGATTAAGGAGTCTCAACAGAAAGTTAAGATGATTGAGACAGGCTCAAGGTAGCCCAGTCCTGCATGTAAGAGCTATGCCGATTCAAAGCGCAAGCGATTGAGTATGAAGTTGGAGATGAGTATATCTCGAGTATCCCGCTTGAGGAGTTAAGCGTTTTGGAGTTAAAGGAAAGTTAGCACCCGTTTCTTTGGACCATATAAGATTTTGCAACACATGGGAGAAGTTATATAAGTTGGAATTGCGGAAGGACTGTCGGGAGTACATGATGTATTCCATGTTTCTCGATTGAAGAAATGTCACCCGAGATAGCAGAGGTACCGTTAAGAGACACAAGTGCACTGGAAGCGATTCAGTGAAGGATGACTTGACATATGAGGAAAACCGGTTAAGATTCTCGATTATGCCAGCAGAGTTACCCGCAGCAAGGTTATCAAGTTTTGCAAAGTTCGATGGAGCCACCACACCGAGGATGAAGCCACCGGGAAAGAGAGGAAGTTTTGTTTAAGGACCACCTCACCTATTTTCTAGCCAACCCGAATCTCGAGGGCTAGATTCATCTTAAGGGGTAGGTTTGTAACATCCCAAATTTTCAATTTGGAATGTTATACATTAGGTCATCATGCATATCATATTTTCTCGCATTTTCCGATCCTAGAAATTTCACGCAACTCAAGGACCCTCGGAGAGAGTTGGAAGTTTTATTATTTTCATATTTGGGATTTTCCAAATTTTGAAAATAGGATCATTTGATTTATTTAAATTATCTTCATAAAGTTTTTCCTATAAAAATATATTGAGAGGGAATAATATGACTTTCCCAAACAATTAGGAAAAATGAAGATATTATAAATAAACCAAATTTGGTTTTGGAAGATTTATTTTGCTTAGGCAAAATGAGCATTTTAAAATTTATGCATGTTTGCTGTTTTTAAAGTTCATTTTGTTCGACTCATTTTAGGAGTCGGGAAATTTTGTTTTATTTAATTTGGAGTTCATTTGGTATTTTTTATTTCATTTGGTTTAAAATTTTATTTAAAAAAAATCGCTACCCAGGCGAGGCCCACCAGCCCAGCCAGCCAGGCCCAGGCCCAGCGCCTCCAGCCCACCTCCTCCTCCTCCTCCCTCACATGCCGCCTGCATGGTGTCCCACACAAGACGGCGCCCACGCCTGAGTCCCACCTCGACCAGGCGCCCCTTGCCCCTCCCCAAGCCGCCCTCTCCCCCCCTTTATAACCACCGCCGCCTCTCACTCACCTCACCTGAGCCGCCACCACCCGCCCGCGAAACCCCTGCCGCCCGTGGGCGCCACCGGACGCCGCCCTGACGCCGCCAGCCGCCGCCCCTTGACGCGGACCCGCCGCCCCTCGCCCGAGCCCCGCCGGACCCCGCCGGACCTCGCCGGCGAGAGCCACCGGAGGTAGCCGCCCCGCCCGCCGCCCGATCCGGTTTTTCCCCTTGAACCGATCCGGTTTTTTTTTATTAAAAAAATGTTCGGTTTTTTTAAAAACCTCGATTGGTTTTATTTTTTTTCGGTTTTCTTAACTAACGAACGTCCACCGAACTGTTCGTTTCAATGAACGCGTTCGTTGGATTCGTTCTGTTAACGAACGTCCGCTATTTAAACCGTTCGTCGTTTTTCTTTTAATCGGATTTAATCCGTTATTTTTCTGATTTGATTTCAGATCCGATTTTTAAAACTGTTTTATTTCTCGCTCGTTTATCGAATCGGTGATTCAAGCGCTGGAGTTTAAGAATGAAACCGCCGTTCGACTACCCCACTTTCACAGAGTTTTGCTACTGTGAAATTTTGACCTAATTTCAGATCGCTAAACCGAGTCGTTCTCTCTCGAGTTTCGATTTTCGGAGTTTATTTTGATTCGATTCTTTTGCAACCAGGGTTCTTAAGTTGAACTTTCTGGTTAGATCTTTTATTCGAGATTTCCCTGTGCATTAGATGAGTACTTATTGTATGCTTGTTGTTTGTCTGCGATAGATCACCCGGAGTGCGCCGCTTGTTACTTCGAATCTCTAGGTCTCGCGGATCATCAGCAAGGCAAGTAACACTTTGATCATACTTTTCTCATACCCAGTTTTTATGCATTAGGTCTATTCCTCAAAACACTTGCATGATTAGGATCTAATTAAATTGTGGGTTTGGGAAGTAGATTGAGGTAGTACCTATTACCTGTTTTACTTATGAAACCTTGGGAGTTACTTCTACGTTTTCTTGTTCATGCCATGCTATGCTAGTAGACGTGGATTGGGTGAGTGAAAATCCATGACAGATGTGAGATTGTTAATTAATGGTTTATCTAAGGTGGCAACCTAAACACACATCTGGGTGGATTGAGGCACCTGGTTTCCATCAGGACTTGCCTGTATTTCTTCGGACCACCACCTAGGCTCTAAGGGATCATAAGATTTTTCAATCTGGAAACTTCCGTGTGCAGCCACAAGCCAATTATGGGCTCTGGCGTAGTTGACTAAGTCGTGCGAACTCTTACGGGTAGGCTAGCTGATGTAGGGGATGTAGGTTGGTACGGTCTACCCACATGTAAGGTGCTAGCGCTTCTGAAAGACCATGTCTCGGTCATCCGTTTCTCAAACACCATGTAGTCACGAGAACCAAGCGGAGGCGATCGAGTCTTGTGGGGAAAAGTCATAAACCTCTGCAGAGTGTATAAACTAATCATGATTAGCCGTGTCCCCGGTTTTGGACAATTTGAGTATCCTGTAATTGAATATCATGTGAATCTCAACATGTTACTTCTAAATAAAAGTTATTGGGTTTTGATGAGTACTTTTTAATTGGGATTGAGGATGCTGTCAACCATTCTCAATGTTTAACAACCACCATGATAGTTAAATAAAATTATTCCTTTGATGTAGGGAAAAATCATCTTTATGCAAATGTAACCGTAGAGCCTTACCACCAGCCATATGTGCATGTAGTGTAGGCTTATTCATTCATTGCTCTTATGTGTTACATTGCCAAGATATTCCATGTGTTGACCGTTTTGGGCTGCAACTTTTCACGTTGCAGACTTTTCGAGACGACAGTAAGGTGTTAGGTCGTGGTTCTATACTCGATGATGTCGTTGGAGTTGATGGACTCGCTTATCTTCCAAGCCTTCCGCTGTTATTATTAGATGGCCTTAAGCCATATTATTGTATTCAGTTCCTTGTGGACAACGATGTAATAAGTGTGTGATTGCTACTCTGCTATAAATCCTTCGAAGTACTGTGTGGTGTCAGCATTACTGATCCAGGGATGACACTGAGCACAGAGACTTGAACCATTTGGGTCTGGTCGCTACATTTGTTTTCATGTTGTGGTGTCGTAGGATATTGTTTTGATGCTTGCAATATGCCTAGTTGCTGTTTTGGACAACATGCCCTTTAAACTTGTTTCATGTGTGTGTGTTGAACCGTTGCTCCGTTGAATGTGCTCTATATGAATCTTGCTTAGTTTTGCATGTAGTTTCATGTTACCTTGTTGCATTCATGTTTTGAGTGTGTTTGCTTGATGTTTGAATGCGTTTTGCACTAATGCTACGCTTAACTTGTTTTGCTCATATGTTCTAGGCATAACTCCGGATTAAATGAACTTTATATGTAACTTGACTAAAATTTCGTGTAGATCAACTTGGTGCATCTTAACTTAATGTTTAACAACTTGAACATAAGGTTTATTCAGATCTGGACCAATTTCGAAAGTTGCATATGGGGACTTACCGGAATTGTTATATGTTGTCCGGCCTCATTTAAACTTGCTTTGATCTATTTTTCTTGTATGCATTATCTTTTGCCATGAGTAGCTTCATGTAGCCTCCATGATGTTGCTGATTTCTGGGACTTAGGATTTTGCCAAGTCTTTGTTCTGCTGTTGTTTTTATGCCATGTATTCATGTTGCTACAGTGAGATCCATGCCTCTTTTAAGTATGTTCATTAAGGATGTTTTGGACATATGGTTATGCCCTATCCATCCATGCCTTTGGTTGCATATATAGCCTGCTCTAGCATGTCTTAATCTTGCTCTACTTTTGCTATGAAATGTTCCTTGCAGATTGCTTACATGTTATTTGATTTTGCCAAGGTTTTTGTTAGTTATCCAAGCATGCTATGAACTTGCTATTGCCATGCTTTGCTTCATGAACATGTCTTCTTGCTGATGATATTCTTATCTTGTCATGCAATGCCTTGTGGTGACTCTTTCAAGCTCGCAAAGTTGCCTTTATGCTGCTGTTAATGCCATGCTCTGTTTTTCCACCAAGTCTGAATCTGTAACGAAACTTGCTATGTTTACATGGGTGTCATCATATCTTCTGTGCCTTTTTGGCTCATGATCAGTAAAGGACTTTTGTTCTTTGCAATTAGTACATTCATGCCGTGCCTTTTATTGCAATGATATGTTCCTGTAGCATGTTGTTTGATAGCTCTAATCATTGCAAACTGATGTCATTTCTGCCATGTCCAGTGTTTTCCACTAAGTCTGTGAACTGTTATGATTTGCAATGTTGCCATGTCCTTTTGAGCATGTTATATTAGTTTCTGGAGATAGCTCAGAGTTCATGTTTTGTCATTCTTTACCTGTACTTCATGTACATGCCTTCTATTTTCATGTTGTGGTGCCGTAGTATATTGTTTTGATGCTTGCAATATGCCTAATTGCTGTTTTGGACAACATGCCCTTTAAACTTGTTTCATGTGTATGTGTTGAACCGTTGCTCCGTTTTGAATGTGCTCTATATGAAACTTGCTTAGTTTTGCATGTAGTTTCATGTTACCTTGTTGCATTCATGTTTTGAGTGTGTTTGCTTGATTTTTGAATGCGTTTTGCACTAATGCCATGCTTAACTTGTTTTGCTCATATGTTCTAGGTGTAACTCCGGATTAAATGAATTTTATATGTAACTTCACTAAAATTTCGTGTAGATCATCTTGGTGCATCTTAACTTGCTGTTTAACAACCTGAACATAAGGTTTATTCAGATCTGGACCAATTTCGAAAGTTGCATATGGGGACTTACCGGAATTGTTATATGTTGTCCGGCCTCATTTAAACTTGCTTTGATGTGTTGTTCTTGTATGCATTATCTTTTGCCATGAGTAGCTTCATGTAGCGTGCATGATGTTGCTGATTTCAGGGACTTAGGATTTTGCCAAGTCTTTGTTCTGCTGTTATTTTTATGCCATGTATTCATGTTGCTACAGTGAGCTCCATGCCTCTTTTAAGTATGTTCATTAAGGATGTTTTGGACATATGGTTATGCCCTATCAATCCATGCCTTTGGTTGCATTTATAGCCTGCTCTAGCATGTTTTAATCTTGCTCTACTTTTGCTATGAAATGTTCCTTGCAGATTGCTTACATGTTATTTGATTTTGCCAAGGTTTTTGTTAGTTATCCAAGCATGCTATGAACTTGCTATTGCCATGCTTTGCTTCATGAACATGTCTTCTTGCTGATGATATTCTTATCTTGTCATGCAATGCCTTGTGGTGAGTCTTTCAAGCTCGCAAAGTTGCCTTCATGCTGCTGTTTATGCCATGCTCTGTTTTTCCACCAAGTCTGAATCTGTAACGAAACTTGCTACGTTTACATGGGTGTCATCATATCTTCTATGCCTTTTTTGCTCATGATCAGTAAAGGACATTTGTTCTTTGCAATTAGTACATTCATGCCGTGCCTTTGATTGCAATGACATGTTCCTGTAGCATGTTGTTTGATAGCTCTAATCATTGCACCCTGATGTCATTTCTGCCATGTCCAGTGTTTTCCACTAAGTCTGTGAACTGTTATGATTTGCAATCTTGCCATGTCCTTTTGAGCATGTTATATTAGTTTCTGGAGATAGCTCAGAGTTCATGTTTTGTCATGCTTTACCTGTACTTCTCGTCCATGCCTTTTGTTTTCATGTTGTGGTGCCGTAGCATATTGTTTTGATGCTTGCAATATGCCTAATTGCTGTTTTGGACAGCATGCCCTTTAAACTTGTTTCATGTGTATGTGTTGAACCGTTGCTCCGTTTTGAATGTGCTCTATATGAAACTTGCTTAGTTTTGCATGTAGTTTCATGTTACCTTGTTGCATTCATGTTTGGAGTGTCTTTGCTTGATGTTTGAATACGTTTTGCACTAATGCCATGCTTAACTTGTTTTGCTCATATGTTCTAGGCGTAACTCCGGATTAAATGAATTTTATATGTAACTTGACTAAAATTTCGTGTAGATCATCTTGGTGCATCTTAACTTGCTGTTTAACAACTTGAACATAAGGTTTATTCAGATCTGGACCAATTTCAAAAGTTGCATATGGGGACTTACCGGAATTGTTATATGTTGTCCGGCCTCATTTAAACTTGCTTTGATGTGTTGTTCTTGTATGCATTATCTTTTGCCATGAGTAGCTTCATGTAGCCTACATGATGTTGTTGATTTCAGGGACTTAGGATTTTACCAAGTCTTTGTTCTGCTGTTATTTTTATGCCATGTATTCATGTTGCTACAGTGAGATCCATGCCTCTTTTAAGTATGTTCATTACGGATGTTTTGGACATATGGTTATGCCCTATCCATCCATGCCTTTGGTTGCATTTATAGCCTGCTCTAGCATGTTTTAATCTTGCTCTACTTTTGCTATGAAATGTTCCTTGCAGATTGCTTACATGTTATTTGATTTTGCCAAGGTTTTTGTTTGTTATCCAAGCATGCTATGAACTTGCTATTGCCATGCTTTGCTTCATGAACATGTCTTCTTGCTGATGATATTCTTATCTTGTCATGCAATGCCTTGTGGTGAGTCTTTCAAGCTCGCAAAGTTGCCTTCATGCTGCTGTTTATGCCATGCTCTGTTTTTCCAGCAAGTCTGAATCTGTAACGAAACTTGCTACGTTTACATGGGTGTCATCATATCTTCTGTGCCTTTTTGGCTCATGATCAGTAAAGGACTTTTGTTCTTTGCAATTAGTACATTCATGCCGTGCCTTTGATTGCAATGATATGTTCCTGTAGCATTTTGTTTGATAGCTCTAATCATTGCAACCTGATGTCATTTCTGCCATGTCCAGTGTTTTCCACAAAGTCTGTGAACTGTTATGATTTGCAATCTTGCCATGTCCTTTTGAGCATGTTATATTAGTTTCTGGAGATAGCTCAGAGTTCATGTTTTGTCATGCTTTACCTATACTTCTCGTCCATACCTTTTGTTTTCATGTTGTGGTGCCGTAGCATATTGTTTTGATGCTTGCAATATGCCTAATTGCTGTTTTGGACAGCATGCCCTTTAAACTTGTTTCATGTGTATGTGTTGAACCGTTGCTCCGTTTTGAATGTGCTCTATATGAAACTTGCTTAGTTTTGCATGTAGTTTCATGTTACCTTGTTGCATTCATGTTTTGAGTGTGTTTGCTTGATGTTTGAATGCGTTTTGCACTAATGCCATGCTTAACTTGTTTTGCTCATATGTTCTAGGCGTAACTCTGGATTAAATGAATTTTATATGTAACTTCACTAAAATTTCGTGTAGATCATCTTGGTGCATGTTAACTTGCTGTTTAACAACTTGAACATAAGGTTTATTCAGATCTGGACCAATTTCGGAAGTTGCATATGGGGACTTACCGGGATTGTTATATGTTGTCCGGCCTCATTTAAACTTGCTTTGATGTGTTGTTCTTGTATGCATTATCTTTTGCCATGAGTAGCTTCATGTAGCCTGCATGATGTTGCTGATTTCAGGGACTTAGGATTTTGCCAAGTCTTTGTTCTGCTGTTATTTTTATGCCATGTATTCATGTTGCTACAGTGAGATCCATGCCTCTTTTAAGTATGTTCATTAAGGATGTTTTGGACATATGGTTATGCCCTATCCATCCATGCCTTTGGTTGCATTTATAGCCTGCTCTAGCATGTTTTAATCTTGCTCTACTTTTGCTATGAAATGTTCCTTGCAGATTGCTTACATGTTATTTGATTTTGCCAAGGTTTTTGTTAGTTATCCAAGCATGCTATGAACTTGCTATTGCCATGCTTTGCTTCATGAACATGTCTTCTTGCTGATGATATTCTTATCTTGTCATGCAATGCCTTGTGGTGAGTCTTTCAAGCTCGCAAAGTTGCCTTCATGCTGCTGTTTATGCCAGGCTCTGTTTTTCCACCAAGTCTGAATCTGTAACGAAACTTGCTACGTTTACATGGGTGTCATCATATCTTCTATGCCTTTTTTGCTCATGATCAGTAAAGGACTTTTGTTCTTTGCAATTAGTACATTCATGACGTGCCTTTGATTGCAATGATATGTTCCTGTAGCATGTTGTTTGATAGCTCTAATCATTGCACCCTGATGTCATTTCTGCCATGTCCAGTGTTTTCCACTAAGTCTGTGAACTGTTATGATTTGCAATCTTGCCATGTCCTTTTGAGCATGTTATATTAGTTTCTAGAGATAGCTCAGAGTTCATGTTTTGTCATGCTTTACCTGTACTTCTCGTCCATGCCTTTTGTTTTCATGTTGTGGTGCCGTAGCATATTGTTTTGATGCTTGCAATATGCCTAATTGCTGTTTTGGACAACATGCCCTTTAAACTTGTTTCATGTGTATGTGTTGAACCGTTGCTCCGTTTTGAATGTGCTCTATATGAAACTTGCTTAGTTTTGCATGTAGTTTCATGTTACCTTGTTGCATTCATGTTTTGAGTGTGTTTGCTTGATGTTTGAATACGTTTTGCACTAATGCCATGCTTAACTTGTTTTGTTCATATGTTCTAGGCGTAACTCCGGATTAAATGAATTTTATATGTAACTTGACTAAAATTTCGTGTAGATCATCTTGGTGCATCTTAACTTGCTGTTTAACAACTCGAACATAAGGTTTATTCAGATCTGGACCAATTTCAAAAGTTGCATATGGGGACTTACCGGAATTGTTATATGTTGTCCGGCCTCATTTAAACTTGCTTTGATGTGTTGTTCTTGTATGCATTATCTTTTGCCATGAGTAGCTTCATGTAGCCTACATGATGTTGCTGATTTCAGGGACTTAGGATTTTACCAAGTCTTTGTTCTGCTGTTATTTTTATGCCATGTATTCATGTTGCTACATTGAGATCCATGCCTCTTTTAAGTATGTTCATTACGGATGTTTTGGACATATGGTTATGCCCTATCCATCCATGCCTTTGGTTGCATTTATAGCCTGCTCTAGCATGTTTTAATCTTGCTCTACTTTTGCTATGAAATGTTCCTTGCAGATTGCTTACATGTTATTTGATTTTGCCAAGGTTTTTGTTAGTTATCCAAGCATGCTATGAACTTGCTATTGCCATGCTTTGCTTCATGAACATGTCTTCTTGCTGATGATATTCTTATCTTGTCATGCAATGCCTTGTGGTGAGTCTTTCAAGCTCGCAAAGTTGCCTTCATGCTGCTGTTTATGCCATGCTCTGTTTTTCCAGCAAGTCTGAATCTGTAACGAAACTTGCTACGTTTACATGGGTGTCATCATATCTTCTGTGCCTTTTTGGCTCATGATCAATAAAGGACTTTTGTTCTTTGCAATTAGTACATTCATGCCGTGCCTTTGATTGCAATGATATGTTCCTGTAGCATGTTGTTTGATAGCTCTAATCATTGCAACCTGATGTCATTTCTGCCATGTCCAGTGTTTTCCACAAAGTCTGTGAACTGTTATGATTTGCAATCTTGCCATGTCCTTTTGAGCATGTTATATTAGTTTCTGGAGATAGCTCAGAGTTCATGTTTTGTCATGCTTTACCTGTACTTCTCGTCCATGCCTTTTGTTTTCATGTTGTGGTGCCGTAGCATATTGTTTTGATGCTTGCAATATGCCTAATTGTTGTTTTGGACAGCATGCCCTTTAAAATTGTTTCATGTGTATGTGTTGAACCGTTGTTCCGTTTTGAATGTGCTCTATATGAAACTTGCTTAGTTTTGCATGTAGTTTCATGTTACCTTGTTGCATTCATGTTTTGAGTGTGTTTGATTGATGTTTGAATGCGTTTTGCACTAATGCCATGCTTAACTTGTTTTTCTCATATGTTCTAGGCGTAACTCCGGATTAAATGAATTTTATATGTAACTTCACTAAAATTTCGTGTAGATCATCTTGGTGCATCTTAACTTGCTTTTTAACAACTTGAACATAAGGTTTATTCAGATCTGGACCAATTTTGGAAGTTGCATATGGGGACTTACCGGGATTGTTATATGTTGTACGGCCTCATTTAAACTTGCTTTGATGTGTTGTTCTTGTATGCATTATCTTTTGCCATGAGTAGCTTCATGTAGCCTGCATGATGTTGCTGATTTCAGGGACTTAGGATTTTGCCAAGTCTTTGTTCTGCTGTTATTTTTATGCCATGTATTCATGTTGCTACAGTGAGATCCATGCCTCTTTTAAGTATGTTCATTAAGGATGTTTTAGACATATGGTTATGCCCTATCCATCTGTGACGCCCTCGATTCAATCGTACACTAATCATGCACGCAAATGTGTATGATCAAGATCAAGGACTCACGGGAAGATATCACAACACAACTCTACAATAAAATAAGTCATACAAGCATCATAATACAAGCCAGGGGCCTCGAGGGCTCGAATACAAGTGCTCGATCATAGACGAGTCAGTGGAAGCAACAATATCTGAGTCTGGACATAAGTTAAACAAGGTGCCATAAGATGGCTAGCACAAAGCGGGATCTGATCGAAGAGGAGCAGGCCTCCTGCTGGATCCTCCTAGGTCACTCTGGTCGTCGTCGTGGGCTGCTGCGTAGTAGTAGGCGCCTCGGAGTAGTAGTCGTCGTGGCGGTGGCGTCTCGATCCTGGGCTCCATCGTCGATTGCAGCAATCGAGTATAGGTAGGGGAAGGAAACAATGCAACCGTGAGTACTCATCCAAAGTACTACAAAGCAAGCAGAGCTACACTACATATGCATGGATATATGTGTAAAGGCCATATCGATGGACTGAACGCAGAATGCCGAATAAGAGGGGATAGCTAGTCTTAACGAAGACTACGCTTCGGACACCGGTCTTGCAACCGGCGAAGTGGACAACGGAAGTCCTCAAGTAACAACATATAGCAATAATCCTACCCGCAATCCCTGCTCATATCCACGAGCGAGAGCGACCATCGGTTATATCGGCACTTGGAAGGGTGTGTTTTATCAAGTATCCGGTTCTAGTTGTCATAAGCTCAAGGTACAACTCCAAGTCGTCCTGTTATCGAAGATCACGACTATCCGAATAGATTAACTTCCCTGCGGGTGCACCATCTTACCAAAGACGCTTGATCCCATTTGGCGGACACACTTTCTGGGTCATGCCCGCCGCGTAAGATCAACACGTCGCAGCCCCACCTAGGCACAACAGAGAGGCCAGCACGCCGGTCTAAACCTAAGCGCGCAGGGTCAGGCCCATCGCCATGAGCACACACTGCGTTGCGAGGGCGGTCGAAGCAGACCTAGCCTAACAGCGTTCAGTCCAATCCGGCGTGCGCCGCTCCGTCGTGACGTCTGAAGTGCTTGGTGATACCACGGCGCGGATACCCATAACTACTCCCGCGTAGATGGTTAGTGCGTATAAGCTCGTAGCCAACCCAGATCAAATACCAAGACCTCATTAAGCGTGTTAAGTAACCGCGAGCGCCGAACAGGCCAGGCCCACCTCTCTCTAGGCGGTCTCAACCTGCCTGCCGCTCCGCCTCAAAGATCCACTCATGGGTGCTCCATCAGCCGACCCGACTTTAGTCTCACATGTATCATGTATAAGTATATAGTATATACCCGTGATCCACTCCCGAGTGATCACGGCCCGATAGTATAGCACGGCAGACGGACAAGAAAGTAGGGCCACAGATGAAAATACTAGCATCCTATACTAAGCATATAGGATTGTAGGTAAGGTAACAACAGAAGTTACAAAGACAGGCTATGCAGCAGTATAGGAGTATCCGAAAACAGTAACATGCTATGCTACTCTAATGCAAGCAGTGTAGATAAGAGTAGGCGATATCTGGTGATCAAGGGGGGCTTGCCTGGTTGCTCCGGCAAGAGAGAGGGGTCGTCAACACCGTAGTCGAACTGGCCAGCTGCAGCGTCGGTCTCGTAGTCTACCGGAGAGAAGAGGGGGAAGAAACAATGAATACAAGGTAACAGATGCATATCGATGCATGACATGCCAAGAAGCGATGCTAGGCGTGCCCTAACGTGGTATGAGGGGGGTACTGGTTAGGGGGGGAAAACATCTGGGGAAGTTTTCCCGGTTCCGGACGTCTGTCAGACAGATGAACCGGAGAGGAAAGTTTGCAGGTTCGATAGGTTAGAGGCATGTGGTGGACGAACGGACTGCATATCCGGATTCGTCTCGTCGTTCTGAGTAACTTTCATGTTGAAAATATTTTAATCCGGATTACGGATTAAAAGATATGATTTTTAAAAGATTTTATTAATTTCTTGAATTTAATTAATTATTTAATTAATTTCGAAAATGCATTTATGACATCAGCATGATGTCATGCTGACATCAGCAGTCAACAGGGTTGACTGATTCAACCCTGACAGGTGGGTCCCGCATGTCATTCTCTAATATCTAATTACCCTAATCAGATTTAATTAACATTAGTTAATTAGGTTAATTAATGATTAGGGTTAATTAATCAGAATTAATTAGATTAATTAATTACTTAATTAATTAATTAATTAATTAATTAGTTAATTAGTTTTATTAAATTTTATTTTCCTTTTGTTTATAAACCGTTACGTGAGGGGTGGGGCACATGTCATTGACCCGGGGCCAAGCAGGCGGCAAACAGGCAAAGGGGCGGCGGCAGGCGCGCGCGCGCAGCACCAGCCGAGCAGGCGCGAGGGCGCCCGGCGCCGGCGAGGCCATTCGGGCGAGCCCGAGCCCGAGGCCAACGGGACCGAGGCGGCGAGGTGGCCGGCGGCGAGGCCGCAGCATGGGCGGGTGGCGAGCGCAAGCGGCGCCAGCGTGGCGTTGAGGCGACGGCAGGGCAGCGATGGCGTGAACGGGGAAGAAGTGGCGGCGCCGTCGCGAAGGTTCGGTCGAAGTGCGAGGGCGCCGATAGAGGCGGCGCCGCGAACCGACGCACGACCTGTGGGCGGCGGAGTGGTCGCGGTGCCCGACACGGGAAGGCCAAAGGGTTTCGGCGGCCGGGGGAGGATAAGCGCCGGCGGCAGTGGCGTCCGAGGCGGGCGTCGTCGGCAGAGAGAGGGAACGGGGGATCGGCGAGCTCACGGGGGAACGTGGGGACTAGGCGGCGGCGTGGTGAAGGTCGGTGACGACCGGCGAGGAGGCGGCGGGGAGCTTGCGCCCGGCGACGGGAGGGCGGGGCGATCCGTGGCGGCGAACCCAGCGTGGGGGCATCGGGTGACGAGGGGGGGGTGTCGGACGGCGGAGTAGAGGAGGAGGAGGAGGTCCGGCAAGGTGCAAAGGGAGGCCTTGGCGTGGTGGCGACGGGTCGCCGGAGACAGGTGGGCGAGGCGACTCGGTCGGGGGTTCTCCTCCGATCAGATCGGGGAGGAGGAGATATTTCGGGTGGGGGAGTGAGCTGTCGGTGGGGGTCGGGGTTGACCGAGGGGAAAAGGGAGTGAGGGTGGGGCGGTTGGGCCAATGGGCGGCTGGGCCAGAGAGGGGGGCTGGCCAGTTGGGCGAGGGTTTCCTCCTCACTTTTTTTCTTTTTTTTCTTTTATTATTTTTCTTTTTTTCTGCTTTCTGTTTTTAGCTTATTTAAAAATGCCAAAACATTTTACATAATTTTGTGCACCCCACCATAATTAGGTTTGCTATTTTAGACAACCCCCGAACATTTTTTTAGTTTTTGTTTTGAAACCTTTTATCTTTGCTTTTGTTTTGATTTTGTTTTAGAACGGGTTCGAATCAAGAGAGAGTTTGGCTCGATGTCGAGGTGATCACTTGTTGCTTAACCATCCGGTGTTACAAATCTCCTCCACTACAAGAAATCTCGTCCCGAGATTTAGGAGGTAGAAGGAAAGAGTGCGGGATATTCATCTCGTAGACGATCCTCGCGTTCCCAGGTGGCTTCGTCTTCAGAGTGATTCGACCACTGGACTTTGAGGAACTTGATCGCCTTCTGACGTGTGCGGCGTTCAGCTTGGTCGAGAATGCGGACCGGATGCTCTTTATAGGAGAGGTCCTGCTGCAATTCGAGCACTTCATGGTCCACTGCTCGGATTGGGTCCTTGAAGCAGCGTCGAAGTTGTGACACGTGGAACACATCGTGAACTTGAGAAAGGTTCGACGGAAGCTCCAGTTGATAAGCCACTTTTCCACGCCTTTCCAGAATAGTGAAAGGGCCAATATAGCGAGGAGCTAGTTTGCCCTTGATCCCGAAGCGGTGAGCACCCTTCATTGGTGTAACGCGAAGATAGGCCTTTTCGCCAGGTTGATAGACCATGTCTTTGTGATAGCGGTCATAATTACTCTTTTGACGGGGTGAGCAGTCTTGAGATTCTCGCGAATAATGCGGACTTGTTCTTGGCATGTTGGATAATATCCGGACGAAGAGTGGGCGTTCCCCGTTTCGACCAGTTCGGAGGGTTCGGCACTTTCGTCCATATAACACTTCAAGGGGCCATCTTCAGACTAGCTTGATAGCTATTATTATAAGAGAACTCAGCATACGGGAGAGATTCCTCCCATTTCTTGCCGAAGGAAACAACACAAGCTCGAAGCATGTCTTCGAGAATTTGGTTGACACGTTCAACTTGCCCTTGGGACTGCGGATGAAACGCAGTACTGAAAGATAAATGAGTCCCCATAGCTTCTTGAAAACTTGCCCAGAATCTTGAAGTGAATAAGTTGCCACGGTCCGAACTGATAACCAATGGAATACCGTGAAGTGAAAAAATTCTGGACATATAGAGCGTTGCAAGCTGACTAGCAGTGATCGTTTCTTTGACCGCCGAAAATGTGCAACCTTAGAAACCGGTCAATGGCGACAAGAATAGCATCATTACCTTTCTGCGATTTGGGAAATCCAAAGGCGAAGTCCATTTCAACATGGTCCCATTTCCATTCGGGAATAGAGATAGGTTGCAGAGTTCCAAAGAGGCCTTTGATGTTCTGCTTTGATCTGACGGCAAGCGTCACACTCGAAACATAGCGAGCAATGTCTTGCTTCATATTAGACCACGGAATCTCGGCGAATGTCTTGATACATCTTTGTACTTGCCGGGGTGGATACATAGAGGCGTATCATGAGCTTCTTGCATAACCTTCGAGTCATATTCAGGTTTTCGTTCTTACACGGCACCACTAGGCGGCCTTTGAAGTACAAGCGCCATCATCAAGAATAGTGAAGGATGAGGATTTCCTTTCTTGATGTCTTGTTTAAGCTTGTAGACTTGAGTCAAATCCTGCATTGTCTTTATGGTGCCCACGAGATCGGGTTCAACAGCCAGCGTATAGAGGGAACCACGGGGAACAACACGGAGATTCATCTTGCGGAACTCCGGAGGAGGGCGAAGTGCACCGGAGGAACAATATGGAGGTTCAGCTTTCTGAATTCTTCAACAAGTGAGGCTGAACTTTGTGAACTGAAGGTGGTTGCGATAAGACTTGCGGCTCAAGGCATCAGCCATTACATTAGCCTTGCTCGGCGTATAGGAAATACCCAAATCAAAGTCTGCAGCTCCATCCATCTCTGTGACGGAGGTTCAGGTCTGGCTGGGTAAACAGATACTTCAGACTTTGGTGGTCGATGAAGATCTCGCATAGCGATTACCGAGAAGGTAATGTCGCCATCGCTTTAGCGCATGAATGACAGCAGCAAGTTCGAGGTCATGAACTGGGTAGTTCTCCTCGTGAGGCGCGAATCTGTCGGGAGGCATAAGCAACCACTTTGCGCTCTTGCATTAGGACACCGCCTAAACCTTGACGAGAAGCGTCGCGATAAATAACGAAGTCCTTAGTATCGGAGGAGCTAGCATTTGGGCGGGCGTCAACTTGTCTTTAAGTGCTGGAAACTTTCACGACATTTATCATCCATTGGAATTTGGCGCCTTATACAACAAAGTTAGTCGAGGCTGGCAATCTTGGAGAAGTTCTCGGCGAATCGACGGCAATAGTCTGGCGAGACCGAGAAAACTTCGACTTGCTTAACATTCTTGGAGGAGTCAATCGAGAATAGCCTGAACTCTTTCGGGGTTGGCGGCAATACCATCCTTAGAGATGACATGCCCGAGATAGGTTACTTGGGAAGCCGAATTCACATTTGGAGAACTTGGCATAGAGTTGATGCTCTCGTAGCTTTTCGGCAGAAAGACAAAGATGTTCAGCATGTTCTTCTTCATTCTTGGAAAAGATCAGGATATCATCCAGATAAACCACGACGAACTTGTCGAGGTAATCCATGAATATATAGTTCATCAGGCGAGAGAAGGTGGCTGGAGCATTCGTTAAGCCGAAAGACATGACGGTGTACTCGTATGAACCATAACGAGTCACAAATGCGGTCTTGGGGATATCCTCCTCGCGAACACGGATCTGGTGGTAACCCAACCTCAATTCGAGTTTCGAGAACACTGACGAACCAGCCAATTGATCATAAAGATCATTGATCCGAGGAAGAGGATACTTATTCTGTATGATAGCTTGATTTATAGGACGGTAGTCTTGGACCAATCGGTTTGTCCCATCCTTCTTCTTGACAAAGAGAGAAGGTGCTCCCCAAGATGAGCAACTTGGGCGAATGAAACCGCTTTGAAGAGATTTGTCGATTTCCTCCTTTAGTTCAAGGAGTTCATGCGGCGGCATCTTGTATGGTCGCTTGGCTATAGGAGTGGTGCCTGGTTTCAAGTCGATGACGAATTCGACAGCTCTAGCAGGGGGAATCCCTGGAAGTTCTTCAGGAAAGACGTCCTGGAAGTCGCGAACGACAGGAATGTTTTCAATTCCCTCAAGGGGTGCGGCGTTCAATGCATTCAGTGCATAGAGCCTTGCCTCGGCATTTTGCACCAGATGAGCTTGGTAAGTGACTATTTCATCTGAAGGGTGTAGCAGATGGACGGTCTTAGTGGCGCAAACGATTGGCGCCAGTATGTGCTTTCAACCAATTCATTCCCGAATGAGGTCAATGCTACAAGACTTCAGCGCGATAGGAGAGACAAGGAATTCCATTCCTTCGATTTCAACGGGGACGTCGTTGCAAATCATAGAGGTCCGACATTGGCCCGCGGGGGTGTGTACTAATAGTGAAGCATTCATGTCTTCACTTTTAATGCCATGCATGAATGCAAAATCTTGAGACATGAATGAATGCGATGCCCTCAGATCAAATAAGACGCATCTTTGGTACTGAATTTACGAAAGTGTACCCATCACGATGCAGGTTGGTCTTGAGCTTCATTCAGATCAACGTGGTTGGCCTGAGCTTGCCCATAAGACTTGCCGGTGTTGTTGCGGTTCGGGTGTTTCCACGGCCAGCCTTTGGAAGGGCGATTGATTCTGGTTCTGGTTGCATTCTCTAGCACGGTGCCCTGGCTGTCCGCACCTGAAGCACAAACCATTATTGGGGGTGGGAACAGGAGCTTGGGGTGGTGGAGCTGGAAGCTTCGGCTGCTTAGTTGTTGGCAGACGAGGTGTAGCATAGTTCTGCTTTGGAGCAGGTGCATTCGGCTGGTACATGCTGTTGGGAATCCATATCTTGCGCTTCTGCGAGGACGGGCCCAAAGATGAGCCCGTGTCACGGTTGCGCCTGTTAGAGCTCTGGTATTCCTGCAGACCAGTTTCG
This sequence comes from Aegilops longissima, assembly GCA_021605205.1. NCBI lineage: Eukaryota > Viridiplantae > Streptophyta > Magnoliopsida > Poales > Poaceae > Aegilops > Aegilops longissima. Next base: position 41,175 of record JAHIAM010004110.1, on the reverse strand, counting down.
GCATTGATAGCTTTGCTCACCAAGGTGGCGAAATCAGCAAAGTCGTGCACAAGGAGTGTGAGCTTGATGTCAGCTTGAAGACCGGAACGGAACTTCTCCTGTCTGCGTGCATCAGTTGCAACATCCTCTTCAGCATAGCGAGACAAGTCCAGGAACTCTCGCTGATAGGCTTCAACAGTCTTGTTGCCTTGGGTGAGGTTGCGGAACTCACGCTTCTTCCGGTCCATGACCCCTTGAGGAATGAAGCGGGCACGGAAGGCAGCCTGGAAGTCTGGCCAGGTGATGAGTGTTCCAACTGGCAGAGTACGACGGTGGCTGTCCCACCATTGAGCTGCGGGTCCCTTCAGGAAGAAGGATGCAAAGGTGACATAGCTGGCAGGGGATACATCAGCAGACTCCATCTCATAGGTGATGTCGCGGAGCCGGTCATCGACATCCGATGGCTGGGTTGAGCTGCGGTACACGCCGGGGTTCAGCGTATGAAATCCTGCGAGTTGTTCCGTTTGGGTGCTGGGTTCATATTGGGGCGAGGCGAGCCATCATGTTCTCCATGAACTGGCGATTCATCTCAAGCTGTTGGACCATACCGCCATGTACTCGGCGGTGGTGGGAAGTTGGCACCACGACCACGACCTGCTGGCCTAACCATCCTGCTATTATATAACAGGTAGTTCAGCATTTGAGAAATTAAGCAAGAGACAGAATCATTCATGATGAAACATGCATAATGAAAGCAAGATGATGGGAACTACATAGTAGTTGGCATATCTTACAAAAGGAATCATGCATAGAGTTCGATACATAGAGTCCAATACATAGACTACTACATCATAGGCGGCACGCAGAGCTCATGGCGAATACATCAAACACTAACAAGCAAGGCTACCTCGGTCCCACGCAGATCTGCGGAGGTAGGTGTAGCCCGAAAGCTGGTAGTCTTGCAGCGGTAGTCCTCCACGTCGGTGACACAGGGCGCGGATACTCGTGCTGAATCCGGCGTCCGGTGGCAGCAAAGGGCCAAGTCGGAGAGTAGCCTCCCACGTCGCCAACCGACACCTTGGGGCATCACGGTCTGGCTGGGTAGATCGCGAACGCGGCAGCTCTCGGATCGGACAAAGGGTGCATCAGCGTCGAGCACGGTAGAGGTGCCGACGGGTGATGTACAACTCGTGGCGAAGAGCTCGGTTAGCTCGATCCAGCCCATCGACATGCGAACAAAGTTCGATGGTGGAAGGCTCTCTGGTGACGATGGTGTAGGCAGCGGTGTAGTAACCCTCCTCACCAACATCGACGCGATAGCAATGTGCACGAAGGGGAGGTGTCCAACTCGATACTCGCACGAAGACGTGTCGAGCAGCATAAGCAGCATCGTGGACTGCCATATCGATAGTCACTCCAACACCATGTGCGGTGTGCAGCCGCGAGTGGACTCGTACTCCGAGTAGAGGTGGACGATGGCGCGTATCTGCTCCTGGTTATAGTCCCGGTACTCCTCATAGGCGGTGTACTCGGGGTGCCAGCGATGACCCAGATAGGTCATCATCTCGGCTAGCACCGCAGGTGATCCCGAGGCACCAATGGCCGTCGTGTGGCGCACGACCTGCCTTGTGGGTTCCATCTGAAAACAAAGACGTTTCAAAGGAGTCAAATGACAGTGTGGAAATTGCTCAAATACAATTCCAAAAACAACTTAGGCTATATCCAACTTTGGGGTGAATGCGGTCACGGAGCCTAGTGATAGTTAGTAAAATCGTTTAACCCGAGTAGAAGAGAGTTCGAGTCCCAGTACAGGTCGAGGTGTAAAAGATCCTAGTACCACCCGATGGCGGCGTGGGCCCGTAAGGCACACAGCCAAGTTAGTAAAGTTTTGCAATGTCTAGACTCGACTTGACCAAGGAGTGTGGAAGGGGATTCCTACAGCGATGGCTCGATACCAACTTGTCAGACGCTCGATTCAATCGTACACTAATCATGCACGCAAATGTGTACGATCAAGATCAAGGACTCACGTAAGATATCACAACACAACTCTACAATAAAATAAGTCATACAAGCATCATAATACAAGCCAGGGCCTCGAGGGCTCGAATACAAGTGCTCGATCATAGACGAGTCAGCGGAAGCAACAATATCTGAGTACGGACATAAGTTAAACAAGGTGCCATAAGATGGCTAGCACAAACTAGGATACAGATCGAAGAGGAGCAGGCCTCCCGCCTGGATCCTCCTAGGTCACTCCCAGTCGCCGTCGTGGGCTGCACGTAGTAGTAGGCGCCTCGAGTAGTAGTCGCCGTGGCGGTGGCGTCTGGATCCTGGCTCCATCGTCGATTGCAGCAATCGAGTATAGGTAGGGGAAAGGGGAAACAATGCAACCGTGAGTACTCATCCAAAGTACTCGCAAGCAAGGAGCTACACTACATATGCATGGATATATGTGTAAAGGCCATATCAGTGGACTGAACTGCAGAATGCCAGAATAAGAGGGGGATAGCTAGTCTTAACGAAGACTACGCTTCTGGACACCGGTCTTGCAACCGACAGAAGAGGACAACGGAAGTCCTCCAAGTAACAACATATAGCAATAATCCTACCCGGCAATCCCCTGCTCATATCCCTGAGCGAGAGCGACCACCGGTTGTATCTGGCACTTGGAAGGGTGTGTTTTATCAAGTATCCGGTTCTAGTTGTCATAAGCTCAAGGTACAACTCCAAGTCGTCCTGTTACCGAAGATCACGGCTATCCGAATAGATTAACTTCCTGCAGGGTGCACCATCTTACCCAAAGACGCTTGATCCCATTTGGCGGACACACTTTCTGGGTCATGCCCGCCGCGTAAGATCAACACGCCGCAGCCCCACCTAGGCACAACAGAGAGGCCAGACGCCGGTCTAAACCTAAGCGCGCAGGGTCCGGGCCCATCGCCTCGAAACACACCTGCGTTGCGGGGCGGCCGAAGCGCACCTAGCCTAACAGCGTTCGGTCAATCCGGCGCGCGCCGCTCCGTCGTTGACGTCTGAAGTGCTTCGGCTGATACCACGACGCCGGGATACCCATAACTACTCCCGCGTAGATGGTTAGTGCGTATAAGCTCGTAGCCAACCCAGATCAAATACCAAGACCTCGTTAAGCGTGTTAATTAACGCGAACACCGAGCAGGGCAGGCCCACCTCTCTCCTAGGCGGTCTCAACCTGCCTGCCGCTCCGCCTCAAAGATCCACTCATGGGTGCTCCATCACCGACCGACTTTAGTCTCACATGTATCATGTATAAGTATATAGTATATACCGTGATCCACTCCGAGTGATCACGGCCCGATAGTATAGCACGGCGAGACGGACAAGAAAGTAGGGCAACAGATGAAAATACTAGCATCCTATACTAAGCATATAGGATTGTAGGTAAGGTAACAACGAAGTTACAAAGACAAAGCTATGCAGCAGTATAGGAGTATCCAAAACAAGAATATGCTATGCTACTCTAATGCAAGCGGTGTAGATAAGAGTAGGCGATATCCGGTGATCAAGGGGGCTTGCCTAGTTGCTCCGCAAGAGAGAGGGTCGCCAACACCGTAGTCGAACCGCCACCGCAGCAGCGTCGGTCTCGTAGTCTACCGGAGAGAAGAGGGGAAGAAACAATGAATACAAGGTAACAGATGCATATCGATGCATGACATGCCAAGAAGCGATGCTAGGCGTGCCCTAACGTGGTATGAGGGGTATTGGTTAGGGGAAAACATCCGGAAGTTTTCCGGTTCGACGTCTGTCGATGATGAACCGGAGAGGAAAGTTTGCAGGTTCGATAGGTTAGAGGCGTGTGGTGGACGAACGGACTGCGTGTCCGGATTCGCCTCGTGCTCGACGAGTAACTTTCATGTTGAAAATATTTTAATCCGGATTACGGATTAAAAGATATGATTTTAAAAGATTTTATTAATTTCGGAATTTAATTAATTATTTAATTAATTTGAAAATGCATTTATGACATCAAGATGATGTCATGCGACATCAAGCGATCAACAGGGTTGACTGAGTCAACCCCGACAAGTGGGTCCTGCATGTCATTCTCTAATATCTAATTACCTAATCGATTTAATTAACATTAGTTAATTAGGTTAATTAATGATTAGGTTAATTAATCAGAATTAATTAGATTAATTAATTACTTAATTAATTAATTAAGTAATTAATTAGTTAATTAGTTTTACTAAATTTTTATTTTCCTTTTTGTTTATAAACCGTTCTGTGAGGGGTGGGGCTGCATGTCATTGACCCGAGGCCAAACAGGCCAAACAAGCAAAAGGCGGCGGCGGCAGGCGCGGCACCACCACCCGCGCAGAGGGTCAAGCACACGGCGAGGCCATTCGGGCGAGCCCGAGCCCGAGGCCAACGGGGACCGAGGCGGCGAGGTGGCAGGCGGCGAGGCCGCAGCCAGCGCGGGTGGCCGAGCAAGCGCGCCATGCGAGGCGTTTCAGGCGGCAGGCGGGCAGCGATGGGCGTAAACGGGGAAGAAGTGGCCGCGCGCCGTGCGGGGTTCGGTCGAAGTGCGAGGGCGCCGATAAAGCGGCGCCAGCGGCACGACGCCGGCGCCGGGCGGCCGGAGGGTCGCGGTGCCCGAACGGGAAGGCCAAAGCGCGTTCGGCCGTGGGGAAGGCGCCGGCGACGGTGGCGTCCGAGGCGGCGGAGGCGTCTTGACGGGGAAGAGAGGGAACTGGGGATCGCGAGCTCACGGGAACGTGGGGACTAGGCGGCGGGCGCGGTGAAGGTCGGTGACGACCGGCGAGGAGGCGGGCGGGGAGCTTCTTGCCGCGACGGGAGGCGAGGGGCTGATCCATGGCGAACCCAGCGGGGGCGCTGGGTGACGAGGGGTGTCCGGACGGCGGAGTAGAGGAGGAGGAGGAGGTCCGCGAGGTCCAGTGGGGCGCCCGGCGTGGGTGGACGGGGTCGCCGAGACGCAGGTGGGCGAGGCGACTTCGGTCGAGGGTTCTCCTCCGATCCAGATCGGGGAGGAGGAGATATTCGGGGTGGGGGGTGAGCTGTCGGTGGGGGTCGGGGTTGACCGAGGGGAAAAGGGAGTGAGGGTGGGGCGGTTGGGCCAATGGGCGGTGGCTGGGCGGGAGGGGGGGGCCCGGTTGGGCGAGGGGTTTTCCTCCTCACTTTTTTTGTCTTTCTTTTCTTTTATTATTTTCTTTTTTCTCGCTTTACTTTTTAGCTTATTTAAAATGCCAAAACATTTTACATAATTTTGTGCACCCCACCATAATTAGGTTTGCTATTTTAGACAACCCCAGAACATTTTTTTAGTTTTTGTTTTGAAACCTTTTATCTTTGCTTTTGTTTTGATTTTGTTTTAGAACGGGTTCGAATCAAGAGAGAGGTTTGGCTCAGTAACCGAGGTGATCACTGTTGCTCAGAGTTCATGTTTTGTCATGCTTTACCTGTACTTCTCGTCCATGCCTTTTGTTTTCATGTTGTGGTGCCGTAGCATATTGTTTTGATGCTTGCAATATGCCTAATTGTTGTTTTGGACAGCATGCCCTTTAAAGTTGTTTCATGTGTATGTGTTGAACCGTTGCTCCGTTTTGAATGTGCTCTATATGAAACTTGCTTAGTTTTGCATGTAGTTTCATGTTACCTTGTTGCATTCATGTTTTGAGTGTGTTTGCTTGATGTTTGAATGCGTTTTGCACTAATGCCATGCTTAACTTGTTTTGCTCATATGTTCTAGGCGTAACTCCGGATTAAATGAATTTTATATGTAACTTCACTAAAATTTCGTGTAGATCATCTTGGTGCATCTTAACTTGTTGTTTAACAACTTGAACATAAGGTTTATTCAGATCTGGACCAATTTCGGAAGTTGCATATGGGGACTTACCGGGATTGTTATATGTTGTTCGGCCTCATTTAAACTTGCTTTGATGTGTTGTTCTTGTATGCATTATCTTTTGCCATGAGTAGCTTCATGTAGCCTGCATGATGTTGCTGATTTCAGGGACTTAGGATTTTGCCAAGTCTTTGTTCTGCTGTTATTTTTATGCCATGTATTCATGTTGCTACAGTGAGATCCATGCCTCTTTTAAGTATGTTCATTAAGGATGTTTTAGACATATGGTTATGCCCTATCCATCCATGCCTTTGGTTGCATTTATAGCCTGCTCTAGCATGTCTTAATCTTGCTCTACTTTTTCTATGAAATGTTCCTTGCAGATTGCTTACATGTTATTTGATTTTGCCAAGGTTTTTGTTAGTTATCCAAGCATGCTATGAACTTGATATTGCCATGCTTTGCTTCATGAACATGTCTTCTTGCTGATGATATTCTTATCTTGTCATGCAATGCCTTGTGGTGAGTCTTTCAAGATTGCAAAGTTGCCTTCATGCTGCTCTTTATGCCATGCTCTGGTTTTCCACCAAGTCTGAATCTGTAACGAAACTTGCTAGGTTGACATGGGTGCCATCATATCTTCTGTGCCTTTTTGGCTCATGATCAGTAAAGTACTTTTGTTCTTTGAAATTAGTGCATTCATGCCATGCCTTTGATTGCCATGATATGTTCCTGTAGCATGTTGTTTGATAGCTCTAATCATTGCAACCTGATGTCATTTCTGCCATGTCTAGTGTTTTCCACGAAGTCTGTGAACTGTTATGATTTGCAATCTTGCCATGTCCTTTTGAGGATGTTATATTAGTTTCTGGAGATAGCTCAGTGTTCATGTTTTGTCATGCTTTACCTGTACTTCACGTCCATGTCTTTTGTTTTCATGTTTTGGTGTCGTAGCATATTGTTTTGATGCTTGCAATATGCCTAGTTACTGTTTTCGGCAGCATGCCCTTTAAACTTGTTTCATGTGTATGTGTTGAACCGTTACTCCGTTTTAAATGTGCTCTATATGAAACTTGCTTAGTTTTGCATGTAGTTTCATGTTACCTTGTTGCATTCATGTTTTGAGTGTGCTTGCTTGATGTTTGAATGCGTTTTGCACTAATGCTACGCTTAACTTGTTTTGCTCATATGTTCTAGGCGTAACTCCGGATTAAATGAACTTTATATGTAACTTGACTAAAATTTCGTGTAGATCATCTTGGTGCATCTTAACTTGCTATTTAACAACTTGAACATAAGGTTTATTCAGATCTGGACCAATTTCGAAAGTTGCATATGGGGACTTACCGGAATTGTTATATGTTGTCCGCCCTCATTTAAACTTGCTTTGATGTGTTGTTCTTGTATGAATTATCTTTTTCCATGAGTAGCTTCATGTAGCCTCCATGATGTTGCTGATTTCAGGGACTTAGGATTTTGCCAAGTCTTTGTTCTGCTGTTATTTTTATGCCATGTATTCATGTTGCTACAGTGAGATCCATGCCTTTTTTAAGTATGTTCATTAAGGATGTTTTGGACATATGGTTATGCCCTATCCATCAATGCCTTTGGTTGCATTTATATCCTGCTCTAGCATGTCTTAATCTTGCTCTACTTTTGCTATGAAATGTTCTGTAGCGACCTGACCCAAAATCGGTCAAATCTCTGTGTCTGTACCATCCCAAGATCATGCTGGTACTCACAGTACATCGATAAAGTAATCAAAGTTCAATCACACCTGAATATCATTAATCGATTCTCATATAGAGTCTTTATTACAAGGAAATAAATTCGGCTCAAGGCCAACTCATGAGAAATAAACTATAAATGCTGCGGAAGCGTCGAAGATAAGCGAGTCCGTCCGACTCCAAAGGGCAATCGCCAAGCGCGAGCGTAGCCTCACTCTGATCGAATATATCTCGCAACATAATACGTTGCAGCCATGTAGGTCAGCGTTTGGAATAAGCTGGCAAGTCATGAAGAATATCAATAATAAAGTTACTAATACTATATGCATTTTGGTGTGGAGCTCTAAGTTTCATCATTTTGCGAAAAGCCAATTTTATCCTACTACAAGGACTTATTTGCAAATTACTACAAATTGTTGGTAGTTATTGAGATGGTTCCGCCAACCAAAATCTCGCTCCCAAATTATTAAGTCATAAACCCTCAAATTAATCCATTAATTTTAGTGTTGAGATATCCGAATACTTCCAAGGTCCAGAGGCTCAAATGTCCGTAATCGGGACACGGCTAATCGATTAGGTTATAACTCTCTGCAGAGGTTTGCGACTTTCCCCATAAGAATCATTCCTCCTTTAAAGTCTTCGCACTTCATGGTGTTTGAAGACGGACGAATGAAACAGGGTCTTCCAAAGAGTTCTTCCGCCACCGCCGTACCCATCCAATCCTACCGTTCGTCTACTTCTCGTAGTACCGCCCAGCCAGCGTCACTACTAGGGTCAACCCAGCCAGAGCCCATAATGGCTTGCGGCTGCATAGGTAAGCTTCGGTCATGGGGCATCCATCCTTCTCTTCGTGGCTGGGTGAAGCTTTCCGCAGGATGTCATGGCGCTTCTCCATGCATCCCGCCACCACTGGTGCTCCAGGTGCCCGTCAACCGCCCTCCACCCAAAGAGTGATTTTCCAAGTCCATCTTGATCATTGTAGTCCATGGGTTGTCATCATCATTGACTCTCACATCTTGCTTATGAATTTCACTCATCCCAAATCCGCCTATGAGCATAGCAAAATAACTACTACGTCCGGGGTCATGGTAACAAGGAATTGGTTCATCCTACCACATGATACTACTCAAGTTTAATGACTTCAAGATTTCACTACTGCATGCAATGGTGGAGTGGTGACAACTACTAATGCACAAAACATAGGCATAGAAAATAACATGATCAAAACTTGCCTTGCTGATGATCCTCGTAAGCTAAAGAGTCGAGTAGCAGGCTTCAGACTCGAAACTCTACCGAGACAAACAATAGCACAATAAGCACAATGCAAAAGGATCACACAAGATAACAAAAGTAACATAACTCAACAAAACAATCAAAACCAAATCCAAAAGAAAAAACTCAAAGAAAACAATTCAAAGTTTTCCCTACTCCAAACAATAACAAAAATAGTTTTTATATAACAAAATTCCCTAATATAACCTAATCATGGTTTTAGGTTAACTTAACAGAAAAGGATTCACTAAGCAATTAGGAGCAAAAAGAATTTATTAAAAGCTATTATAAAACTCATTTTAGGCCTAATCCAATTTCCATTAAGAAAATTAATTTAAAACTTTTATTAATTATAAATAAAAGTTCATCTAATGGAGTGACAGAAACTAACCTAGAATAACTAATCACAAGTTAAAAATAAATTAATTTACTAATTAATTAATTAGGAAAACAGAACTAGTCAATTAATTAGGATTAATAGGATTCTGCCTAGAACTAATTATTTATTAATCCTAAAATACCAAAGTTAATATCTAGGGTTTGGCAATGTCAAAATAAAGTGGTGGCAAAAAGAATCATGCAAAATAATTTTTCTAACTAAAGTTATAGCAGATTTGCTATTCTGACTAAAACAATATTAAAGCATTTTTAATTATTATTAACATAGCTAAATATATATTTTCAGAAACTACATAAAATTTTCAATCCAACAAAAAAGAATCACTCAAAAATATTAAACAGAATAAAAGATATACATTTTGAAAATTGAAACTATTCGCTAAAACAGAAAATCAAAATAAAAAGAAAAAGGCCTAATGGGCCTATCTCGTACTCTGTGCGTTAGTTAGGCTAAACGGGCCCTAGGTTTAAACTAACGAACCGCCTAATAAAAATAAACCTAAACTAATAAATAAACCGATCGGGCGGCCGTTTTCTAACTAAAACCTACCCCTTGAGGGCTTTAATCTAACCGTAGATCTACGATCGGACGGTGGGGGGTGCTTGGCTTACTGGACTCCGGCGACGGGCGGCGGGCGAGAGTGCTCCGAGGCGTCTGGGCGTCGGGAGCTCCAGCGACTCGTCGAGGGATCTTGCCACGAGCACGGGAAGGGTTCGGTGGTGTTGGGAGGTCGGGTGGACCAGGGTGCGTCGGCGACTTTGGCGGCGGTGGCGAGCTCGGGACTCCGGTGAGCTCGGGAGGAGAGGAGAGGGGTCCGCGAGGCTAGGGGGGAATGGGGTGCGGAGGGGTCGGCTTTATAGCCTGGGGTCGGGATGCTTGAAGGGCATCGGGTGGTCGGGATCCGGATCCTTCGATCCGGTGGATCTCCCATGGCATGGCATGGGAGAGGGGGAAGGAGACGGGCGGGCCCACGAGTCAGCCGGGAGAGAGAGAGGGCGAGGGGTCGGGTGGCCGAGGCCAACGAGTTCAGCGAGTCGGGGGTGGTGAGGTGGCTGGCTGGGCTCTGGCTGGCAGTTGGGCTGCTCAGCTGGCCAAGCGCGGGCTATGGGGGAGGCGGCACTGGCTGGGCTGGGTGGCTTTGGTTGGCGCCCTGGGGTTTTTTTTTTTATTTTTTAATTAAAACAAAAACAAAATAAAACCTTATCTATAAATATTTTATATAGGGTATATATACCAAAATGATCAGAATATTCCTTTCATTTGAACATTTTTCCAAAGGCAAAATCCAAACTTCATAAAATCTATTTTCTCAAATTCAAATAAATTTCAGATTTGAATCCAAATCTTTTGGCATTGTTTCCTCTGATATTTTTGGAGTGTCATGTTTGCTCCTCTCATACTTTTGATCAAGTATTTATCAGCTTAGTTTTTGAATTGTTTCCCACATGCCAAAGTTTGAAATTCAAATTCAAAACTCAACTTGCTCAAACTTCAAATGGCATTCAAATTCAAACAGGATGCATAGGATGCTTAGCTATAATTGTAAAACATTCCAAATAGGAAATTTGGGATGTTACAAACCTACCATTTTAAGATGAATCTAGCCCTCGAGATTCGGGTTGGTTAGCAAATAGGTGCGGATGGTCTCGACGAAGATCTTCTTCGCGTTCCCAGTGTGGCTTCTTCCTCGGTGTGATGACTCCACAAAGACCTTGCAAAATTTGATGACCTTGCGGGTGACTCTGCTTGCAGTCTCGAGAATACGGACGGTTTCTCCTTGTAAGTTAGATCACTGTCAAGCTGTATGGCCTCTAGGGGCACTGTGTCTCTCAACGGAACATCGGCCATGTCGGCATGGCACTTCTTCAACTGAGAAACGTGGAAGACATCATGAACTCCGGACAATCCTTCCGGCAATTCCAACTTGTATGCAACTTCCCCACGACATTCGAGGATTTTGTAGGGGCCAATGAATCGGGGTGCTAACTTTCCCTTGACTCCAAACCTCTTGATTCCACGAAGTGGAGACACACGAAGATATGCTCGGTCTCCCACTTCGTAAGTCACTTCCTTGCGCTTACTGTCGGCATAACTCTTCGTCTCGATGTGCTATCTTGAGCCTGTCTCGAATTAGCTTGACTTTCTCTTGAATCCTTGATAAGGTCGGAACCGAAAAGTGATCGATCTCCAACACTATCCCACAAAATGGTGTTCTCGCACCTCCTTCCGTATAGAGCTTCGAAGGGCCATCTTCAAACCGGATTGATAACTGTTGTTGTACGAGAACTCACAGACGGCAAATTATCATCCCAGATAGACCCATAGTCTAGCACACAAGCTCTCAACATGTCTTCCGTAATCTGATTGACTCTCTCGGTCATCCATCATCATGGATGAAAAGCTGTCTCAATTCCAGCCTCGCACCCAAAGTTTCATGCAATTGCTTCCAAAACTTTGAGGTAAACTCATGTTCCTCTATCGACACGATTTTCCTCGGAACTCCATGCGAGACATATACGATCCTGGTCATGTATATCTTGGCCAACTTGGCACTGGTATAGGTAGTCTTCACGGAATGAAGTGAGCTACCTTAGTCAAACGATCAACTACTACCCAGATAGAATCATAACCTGAACGGGTCTGGGTAATCCCGTGATGAAATCCATACCAAGTTTCTCCCATTTCCAATCGGAATCGGCAAAGGTTGAAGTAACCTGCTGGCTTCGATGTTCGCCTTTACACGTTGGCAAACATCGATACGGCTACGTGCTCGGCAATGTCCTTCTTCATACCTGTCCACCGAAACTTTGCTTCAAATCCAGTACATCTTGGTGTTGCCGGGTGAATCGAGTACGGGAATCATGAGCCTCTGAAGAATTAGCTTCTGAGCTCGGGATCATTGGGCACATAAATACGATCCTCAAACCATATAGTTCCATGTTCATCCTTACGGAATCCTTTAGCTTTTCCTTCCTCCATCTTTTGCTTAATCTCATCGATTTCCTTGTCCGACTTACGGGCTTCACGAATCCTTTCGGTCAAGGTGGACTGAACTTCGAGTTGCAACAAATCCTTTCGAACTATCTCCGATCGGAGATCTCGAGGTCATCGACTAACTCCTGGGGTAATCCTCCTGCTATAAGAGTATTCACATAACTCTTACGGCTCAAAGCATCTGCTACAACATTAGCTTTACCGGGGTGGTAATGCAATCTCATGTCATAGTCCTTTATCAACTCTAGCCATCTCCTCTGCCTGAGGTTCAATTCCTTCTGCGTGAAGATATACTTCAAACTCTTGTGATCTGTATATACATCACAACGATTTCCAATGAGGAAATGTCTCTAGGTCTTGAGTGCATGCACTACCGCTGCTAACTCCAAATCATGCGTGGCATAATTCATCTCATGAGGTCGTAGCTGTCTGGAGGCATAAGCTACAACCTTACCTTCCTGCATCAATACTCCTCCGAGTCCTTGACGAGAAGCGCCACAATAAACCTGGTATTCCTTGTGTATGTCCGCAATATCAACACTGGGCTGTGACCAACCGCTTTCTTCAATTCCTGAAAACTGGCTTCACATTCCTTGGTCCAAACATACTTGGCTTCCTTCTTCAACAGCTCACCATGGGCTTGGCAATCTTCGAGAAGTTCTCAATGAACCTCCGATAATATCCTGCGAGTCCGAGAAAATCTGCGGATCTCCTTGATCGAGGTGGGTGATCGCCAATCGGTGATCGATTCAACCTTGGCGGGATCAACTGCTATTCCTTCCCTGAAATAACATGTCCGAGGAATCCAACTTCCTTCAACCAAAATTCACATTTGCTGAATTTGGCATACAACTGATGTTCTCAAGTTTCTCGTAACTAGACGCAAATGTTCCTTATGCTCTTCCTCGCTCTTGGAGAATATCAATATGTCATCGATGAACACCACGACAAACTTGTCCAAATACTCCATGAACACCTTGTTCATCAAATTCATGAAGTATGCAGGAGCATTAGTCAATCCAAATGACATGACGGTATACTCAGATAAACCATACACGTAGTGAATGCTGTTTTGGGTATATCCTTTTCACGAATTTTCAATCGATGATACCTCGATCAAGATCGATCTTAGAGAATACCTTGGCTCCAACAAGCTGATCAAACAAGTCATTGATCATCGGCAGAGGTACTTGTTCTTGATGGTTACTTCGCTCAATGCACGATAATCCACAACCATCCTCAAGCTTCCATCCTTCTTCTCTACCAAAAGAACTGGGCTCCCCAAGGTGATGAGCTTGGACGAATATATCCTTTCTCCAATAACTCATTTATTTGATCCTTGATCTCTTTCAACTCATTCGGTGGCATCCGATAAGGTCTCTTGGATATTGGGGCTGTGCGGGCAATAACTCAATCGAAACTCAATGTCTCTGTCCGGTGGCATTCTGGTAATTCCTCCGGAACACATCGGGAAATTCTTGCACCACGGCACTTCCTCTGAACAACTCCGTGAGGGAATGTACTGATTCTTCATCTGGCTGTGCTGGCTACATACTTGATCCTCTTACGCTCCGGGTGGTGAGCGAATAGACTTGTTGGCACGACCAATGTTCCTTCATACTTTGACAACCAATCCATGCCTAGGATTACATCCAAGGTCTGTGTTTCCAACACTATGAGTTCCACGGAAATTTGTGGTTCCCGATGTTGAGGGTTGCAGGACAACTTAAACCTGCCATCATTTCTCCTCCTGCTGAACCCGACGGAGGGGGCTTCTAAGGGTTCTAGTGCGTAATCCGTACTTATCCACAACTACCCTTGATATGAATGAATCGTTGCACCGAATCAAAGAGAACCAAAGCTGAACGTGAATTCAATAAAACTTACCAACCACGATTGTCCGGCTGATCATAGACGTCCTCCACGCCGATATGGTTCACTTGAGCACGAGGAAGGATTGGGCTTCTTCGCGAGCCTCCATTGCCATTCCGTTCCTCCGCTTGGCCTCCGGGCGTCGGTGGCGTAGTGCCTGTCTTCCGGCACTTGAAGCGGTGATGTGGCTCAGATCCTTCGGAGCCGGGCAGAACGGTGCCGATTGCCATTACCATTTCCATTGCCATTGCCATGGCCTGACTTGTTGTCCCGACTGCGGTTGTTCCCATTTCCTCCATGGTTATGACCTCCATGGTTGTGATGGGTGTGCCCTCCGAGTACGGTGCATAGCGGGCTTCTGCTGAGCTCTGAGTTGTGCTTCCCTGGCTGTACTTCCGCTTGCGGCTTCTATCTGCTGCTGCTTGCCTTCCGAATGGTGGCCTTGTCTACCAGCTCCCGGTAGTTGTTGAAAGTAGCCACAATAAGCTGCATGCTCGCTTCATCATTGAGTCCCTCAAGGAACTTCTCCTGCTTGGCGGCATCGGTGGCCACATCATCGGGGCATAGCGAGCAAGCTTGCTGAATTCCTCCACGTCTTGTGCCACAAGACGATTTCCTGGCGTAAGTTGCGGAACTCACGCTTCTTCGACTCATGGCTCCAGATGAGACATGAGCAAAGTCGAAGGCCTGCTGGAATTGATCCCAAGTGATGCCACCCATGGGAAAAGTGGCGGTGTAATTCTCCCACCAAGAAGCTGCAGGTCCATCCAGGTTGATGCGCGCAAAGCGCACCTTCTCAACATCGGTGCATCCAACGGTGACTAGCTCCTTCCGATCTTGCGGAGCCAATCATCAGCCACAATCAGCTCGGTGCTACTAGAGAACACCATGGATTCAACCTCGTAAATCGAGTCAAGTTGTCCACAAAGGTGGTGGTGGTGGTGGTGGATTGTTGGCGGTGTTGTTCGATTCGAATCGGAGTTGCATCAATGCATTCTGCTGCTTTGGAGCAGCTGGGTGAGCTCCGGCGGAAACCAAAGGTCACGTCTGGAGGCATCTGGTGTTTTTGGAGTGGGTGAGAAGATTAGAATAGAACAATGGTCTATGAGAAATACACTACCCATATGAATGCACAAACAAAACACACCAATCATTTATTCATTCCACTCAAACATGGTTCAAACTCGATTACAAAAGCTCATGACTAATCAAGGAAAACATCGGCCTAACTGATCGATTTAAAAAGTAAAAGATAACATGGTGGTCGACTAAAAAGTCTTCATCGATGGCGCCTCCTCTTGGGGTTTCCTTCATGGTACTCCTTCAAATCCTGATCATTGCTCACGAGGGTGCTTCATCTCCACTCGGGTAAAGGTCCTCTCCCAAGTCCATCTTTTCCTCTATCGCGGCAAGCTTCATCTTCGGTCGTCGACTATCTCCATGAAGTCCGTGATTTCTTCCTCATGGCCAAGGAAGTCTGCGCGTGCCTTCTCCTCCAGTTCGATTCATGGAACAAAGCTTCCGTGTGTCTTCGAGTTACTGGCGAGTCTGAATCTCCGCTTCTGAGAAGACACTCCAAGTCCCGGATGTACGAGAGAGTGGAATCGTCCTCGATGGTACGGATGATATCTCCATTCCTTGCCCTACGAGAAACCATGGCGAGGTCTCGAGTGATCGAGCTCGGCCTGTACTCCTCTCGGAGATGTCCAAGTGCTCGGTAGATCGCCACGCCCCTTCCGATGATCCAGTTGAACTCGGTGAACTCAAAGTTGATAGGCTCCGTGTGTCCTCCAAAGGTTCTCCACAGGATATGCACCTCAATCAGTGGCGGTGTCCGTCGGAAGTGCATTAGTGGGTTTCCAGTGATCGAGGGTAGAGCAATCTTCAGCAGCTTCACCATCTGGACCAGCTTCCTTCCGAAGGGCATCGTTTCATCGGGCCTGGCGTAACTCGTAGCAAACTGGGTGAACTCGACGGCCATCTAGAATGTTGCAAAGGGAGAAGAGTCGAATAGATCAGGAAGAATTATAGAATGAAAGGGTTCAAAGTAAATGGTCTCTGCTATGGCTTTCCGATCCTAGGGGTTACGATCCTCGGTCAGCGCAGCTCGATACCATCTCTCAGAGCGACCGACCCAAAATCGGTCAAATCTCCGTGTCTGTATTCCATCCCAAGATCATCTTTGGTACTCACAAGACATCGATAAAGTAATCAAAGTTCAATCACACCTGAATATCATTAATCGATTCTCATATAGAGTCTTTATTACAAGGGAATAAATTCGCTCAAGGCCAACTCATGAGAAATAAACTATAAATGCTGCGGAAGCGTCGAAGATAAGCGAGTCCGTCCGACTCCAAAGGGCAATCGCCAAGCGCGGAGCGTAGCCTCACTCCTGATCGGAATATATCTCTGCAACATAATACGTTGCAGCCATGTAGGTCAGCTTTTGGAATAAGCTGGCAAGTCATGAAGAATATCAATAATAAAGTTACTAATACTATATGCATTTTGGCTGTGGAGCTCTAAGTTTCATCATTTTGCGAAAAGCCAATTTTATCCTACTACAGTGGACTTATTTGCAAATTACTACAAATTGTTGGTAGTTATTGAGATGGTTCCGCCAACCAAAATCTCGTTCCCAAATTATTAAGTCATAAACCCTCAAATTAATCCATTAATTTTAGTGTTGAGATATCCGAATACTTCCAAGGTCCAGAGGCTCAAATGTCCGTAATCGGGACACGGCTAATCGATTAGGTTATAACTCTCTGCAGAGTTTGTGCACTTTCCCCGCAAGAATCATTCCTCCTTTAAAGTCTTCGCACTTCATGGTGTTTGAAGACGGACGAATGAAACAGGGTCTTCCAAAGAGTTCTTACGGCCCGCCGTACCCATCCAATCCTACCGTTCGTCTACTTCTCGTAGTACCGTCCCAGCCAGCGTCACTACTAGGGTCAACCCAGCCAGAGCCCATAATGGCTTGCGGCTGCACAGTAAGCTTCGGTCATGGGGCATCCATCCTTCTCTTCGTGGCTGGGTGAAGCTTTCGCAGGATGTCATGGCGCTTCTCCATGCATCCCGCCACCACTGGGTGCTCCAGGGTGCCCGTCAACCGTCCTCCACCCAGTAGTGATTTTCCGAAGTCCATCTTGATCATTGTAGTCCATGGGTTGTCATCATCATTGACTCTCACATCTTGCTTATGAATTTCACTCATCCCAAATCCCGTCTATGAGCATAGCAAAATAACTACTACGTCCGGGGTCATGGTAACAAGGAATTGGTTCATCCTACCACATGATACTACTCAAGTTTAATGACTTCAAGATTTCACTACTGCATGCAATGGTGGAGTGGTGACAACTACTAATGCACAAAACATAGGCATAGAAAATAACATGATCAAAACTTGCCTTGCTGATGATCCTCGTAAGCTAAAGAGTCGTAGTAGCAGGCTTCGCACTCCGGAAACTCTACCGAGACAAACAATAGCACAATAAGCACAATGCAAAAGGATCACACAAGATAACAAAAGTAACATAACTCAACAAAACAATCAAAACCAAATCCAAAAGAAAAAAACTCAAAGAAAACAATTCAAAGTTTTCCCTACTCCAAACAATAACAAAAATAGTTTTTATATAACAAAATTCCTAATATAACCTAATCATGGTTTTAGGTTAACTTAACAGAAAAGGATTCACTAAGCAATTAGGAGCAAAAAGAATTTATTAAAAGCTATTATAAAACTCATTTTAGGCCTAATCCAATTTCCATTAAGAAAATTAATTTAAAACTTTTATTAATTATAAATAAAAGTTCATCTAATGGAGTGACAGAAACTAACCTAGAATAACTAATCACAAGTTAAAATAAATTAATTTACTAATTAATTAATTAGGAAAACAGGAACTAGTCAATTAATTAGGATTAATAGGATTCTGCCTAGAACTAATTATTTATTAATCCTAAAATACCAAAGTTAATTTCTAGGGTTTGGCAATGTCAAAACAAAGTGGTGGCAAAAAGAATCATGCAAAAATAATTTTTCTAACTAAAGTTATAGCAGATTTGCTATTCTGACTAAAACAATATTAAAGCATTTTTAATTATTATTAACATAGCTAAATATATATTTTTCAGAAACTACATAAAATTTGCAATCCAACAAAAAAGAATCACTCAAAATATTAAACATAATAAAAGATATACATTTTTGAAAATTGAAACTATTCGGCTAAAACAGAAAATCAAAATAAAAAGAAAAAGGCCTAATGGGCCTATACTGTGCCCTGTGCGTTAGATAGGCTAAACGGGCCCTAGGTTTAAACTAACGAACCGGCCTAATAAAATAAACCTAAACTAATAAATAAACCGATCGGGCGGCGGTTTTCTAACTAAAACCTACCCCTTCGGGGGCTTCTAATCCTAACCGTAGATCTACGATCGGACGGTGGGGGTTGCCGGGGCTTACCGGACTCCGGCGACGGCGGCGGCGGCGGCGAGAGTGCTCCGAGGCGTCTGGGCGTCGGGGAGCTCCGGCGACTCGTCGGGGGATGCGCACGAGCACGGGGAAGGGTTCGGTGGTGTTGGGGAGGGTCGGGGTGGACCAGGGTGGCGTCGGCGGCGACTTTGGCGGCGGTGGCGAGCTCGGGACTCCGGTGAGCTCGGGAGGGAGAGGGAGAGGGGGTCCGGCGAGGCTAGGGGGAATGGGGTGCGGAGGGCGGCTTTATAGCCTGGGGTCGGGATGCTTCGAAGGGCATCGGGTGGTCGGGGATCCGGATCCTTGGGATCCGGTGGATCTCCCATGAGCGGCATGGCGTGGGCGAGGGGGAAGGAGACGGGCGGGGCCCACGAGTCAGCGGGAGAGAGAGAGGCGAGGGTCGGGTGGCCGAGGCCAACGAGTTCAGCGAGGGGAGGTGCGAGGTGAGCTGGCTGGCCTGGCTCTGGCCTGGCCAGTTAGGCCATGGCATTGGTGGGCAAGGCGGGCTATGGGGGCCAGGCGCTGGCTGGGCTGGGTGGCTTGGTGGCGCCCAGGGTTTTTTTTTCTTTATTTTTTAATTAAAACAAAAACAAAATAAAACCTTATCTATAAATATTTTATATAGGGTATATATATACCAAAATGATCAGGGAATATTCCTTTCATTTGAACATTTTTCCAAAGGCAAAATCCAAACTTCATAAAATCTATTTTCTCAAATTCAAATAAATTTCAGATTTGAATCCAAATCTTTTGGCATTGTTTCCTCTGATATTTTTGGAGTGTCATGTTTGCTCCTCTCATACTTTTGATCAAGTATTTATCAGGCTTAGTTTTTGAATTGTTTCCCACATGCCAAAGTTTGAAATTCAAATTCAAAACTCAACTTGCTCTGAAACTTCAAATGGCATTCAAATTCAAACAGGATGCATAGGATGCTTAGCTATAATTGTAAAACATTCCAAATAGGAAATTTGGGATGTTACATGTTCCTGGCAGATTGCTTACATGTTATTTGATTTTGCCAAGGTTTTTGTTAGTTATCCAAGCATGCTATGAACTTGCTATTGCCATGCTTTGCTTCATGAACATGTCTTCTTGCTGATGATATTCTTATCTTGTCATGCAATGCCTTGTGGTGAGTCTTTCAAGCTCGCAAAGTTGCCTTCATGCTGCTGTTTATGCAATGCTCTGTTTTTCCACCAAGTCTGAATCTGTAACGAAACTTGCTATGTTTACATGGGTGCCATCATATCTTCTGTGCCTTTTTGGCTCATGATCAGTAAAGGACTTTTGTTCTATGCAATTAGTACATTCATGCCATGCCTTTGATTGCCATGATATGTTCCTGTAGCATGTTGTTTGATAGCTCTAATTATTGCAACCTGATGTCATTTATTCCATGTCCAGTGTTTTCCACTAAGTCAGTGAACTGTTATGATTTGCAATCTTGCCATGTCCTTTTGAGCATGTTATATTAGTTTCTGGAGATATCTCAGTGTTCATGTTTTGTCATGCCTTACCTGTACTTCACGTACATGCCTTTTGTTGTCATGTTGTG
The DNA here is from genome assembly GCA_021605205.1 of Aegilops longissima. Taxonomy (NCBI): domain Eukaryota; kingdom Viridiplantae; phylum Streptophyta; class Magnoliopsida; order Poales; family Poaceae; genus Aegilops; species Aegilops longissima. The sequence goes on along the minus strand of JAHIAM010004110.1, from coordinate 21,039 downwards.
GTGTTGTAGCATATTGTTTTGATGCTTGCAATATGTCTAGTTGCTGTTTTGGACAGCTTGCCCTTTAAACTTGTTTCATGTGTATGTGTTGAACCGTTGCTCCGTTGAATGTGCTCTATATGAAACTTGCTTAGTTTTGCATGTAGTTTCATGTTACCTTGTTGCATTCATGTTTTGAGTGTGTTTGTTTGATGTTTGAATGCGTTTTGCACTAATGCCATGCTTAACTTGTTTTGCTCATATGTTCTAGGTGTAACTCCGGATTAAATGAACTTTATATGTAACTTGACTAAAATTTCGTCTAGATCATCTTTGTGCATCTTAACTTGCTATTTAACAACTTGAACATAAGGTTTATTCAGATCTGGACCAATTTCGAAAGTTGCATATGGGGACATACCAGAATTGTTATATGTTGTGCGGCCTCATTTAAACTTTCTTTGATGTGTTGTTCTTGTATGCATTATCTTTTGCCATGAGTAGCTTCATGTAGCCTCCATGATGTTGCTGATTTCAGGGACTTAGGATTTTGCCGAGTCTTTGTTCTGCTGTTATTTTTATGCCATGTATTCATGTTGCTACAGTGAGATCCATGCCTCTTTTAAGTATGTTCATTAAGGATGTTTTGGACATATGGTTATGCCCTATCCATCCATGCCTTTGGTTGCATTTATAGCCTGCTCTAGCATGTCTTAATCTTGCTCTACTTTTGCTATGAAATGTTCCTGGCAGATTGCTTACATGTTATTTGATTTTGCCAAGGTTTTTGTTAGTTATCCAAGCATGCTATGAACTTGCTATTGCCATGCTTTGCTTCATGAACATGTCTTCTTAATGATGATATTCTTATCTTGTCATGCAATGCCTTGTGGTGAGTCTTTCAAGCTCGCAAAGTTGCCTTCATGCTGCTGTTTATGCCATGCTATGTTTTTCCACCAAGTCTGAATCTGTAACGAAACTTGCTATGTTTACATGGGTGCCATCATATCTTCTGTGCCATTTTGGCTCATGATCAGTAAAGTACTTTTGTTATATGCAATTAGTGCATTCATGCCATGACTTTGATTGCCACGATAGGTTCCTGTAGCATGTTGTTTGATAGCTCTAATCATTGCAACCTGATGTCATTTCTGCCATGTCCAGTGTTTTCCACGAAGTCTGTGAACTGTTATGATTTGCAATCTTGCCATGTCCTTTTGAGCATGTTATATTAGTTTCTGGAGATAGCTCAGTGTTCATGTTTTGTCATGCTTTACCTGTACTTCACGTCCATGCCTTTTGTTTTCATTTTGTGGTGCCGTAGCATATTATTTTGATGCTTGCAATATGCCTAGTTGCTGTTTTGGACAGCATGCCCTTTAAACTTGTTTCATGTGTATGTGATGAACCATTGCTCCGTTTTGAGTGTGTTCTATATGAAACTTGCTTAGTGTTGCATGTAGTTTCATGTTACCTTGTTGCATTCATGTTTTGAGTGTGTTTGCTTGATGTTTGAATGCGTTTTGCACTAATGCCATGCTTAACTTGTTTTGCTCATATGTTCTAGGCGTAACTCCGGATTAAATGAAATTTATTTGTAACTTGACTAAAATTTCGTGTAGATCATCTTGGTGCATCTTAACTTGCTGTTTAACAACTTGAACATAAGGTTTATTCAGATCTGGACCAATTTCGAAAGTTGCATATGGGGACTTACCGGAATTGTTATATGTTGTGCGGCCTCATTTAAACTTGCTTTGATGTGTTGTTCTTGTATGCATTATCTTTTTCCATGAGTAGCTTCATGTAGCCTCCATGATGTTGCTGATTTCAGGGACTTAGGATTTTGCCAAGTCTTTGTTCTGCTGTTATTTTTATGCCATGTATTCACGTTGCTACAGTGAGATCCATGCCTCTTTTAAGTATGTTCATTAAGGATGTTTTGGACATATGGTTATGCCCTATCCATCCATGCCTTTGGTTGCATTTATAGCCTGATCTAGCATGTCTTAATCTTGCTCTACTTTTGCTATGAAATGTTCCTGGCAGATTGCTTACATGTTATTTGATTTTTCCAAGGTTTTTGTTAGTTATCCAAGCATGCTATGAACTTGCTATTGCCATGCTTTGCTTCATGAACATGTCTTCTTGCTGATGATATTCGTATCTTGTCATGCAATGCCTTGTGGTGAGTCTTTCAAGCTCGCAAAGTTGCCTTCATGCTGCTGTTTATGCCATGCTCTGTTTTTCCACCAAGTCTGAATCTGTAACGAAACTTGCTATGTTTACATGGGTGCCATCATATCTTCTGTGCCTTTTTGGCTCATGATCAGTAAAGTACTTTTGTTCTATGCAATTAGTGCATTCATGCCATGCCTTTGATTGCCATGAATAGCATGTTGTTTGATAGCTCTAATCATTGCAACCTGATGTCATTTCTGCCATGTCCAGGGTTTTCCACTAAGTCTGTGAACTGTTATGATTTGCAATCATGCCATGTCCTTTTGAGCATGTTATATTAGTTTCTGGAGATAGCTCAGTGTTCATGTTTTGTTATGCTTTACCTGTACTTCACGTCCATGCCTTTTGTTTTCATGTTGTGGTGCCGTAGCATATTGTTTTGATGCTTGCAATATGCCTAGTTGCTGTTTTGGACAGCATGCCCTTTAAACTTGTTGCATGTGTATGTGTTGAACCGTTGCTCCGTTTTAAATGTGCTCTATATGAAACTTGCTTAGTTTTGCATTTAGTTTCATGTGACCTTGTTGCATTCATGTTTTGAGTGTGTTTGCTTGATGTTTGAATGCGTTTTGCACTAATGCTACGCTTAACTTGTTTTGCTCATATGTTCTAGGCGTAACTCCGGATTAAATGAACTTTATATGTAACCTGACTAAAATTTCGTGTAGATCATCTTGGTGCATCTTAACTTGCTGTTTAACAACTTGAACATAAGGTTTATTCAGATCTGGACCAATTTCGAAAGTTGCAGATTGGGACTTACCCGAATTGTTATATGTTGTGCGGCCTCATTTAAACTTGCTTTGATGTGTTGTTCTTGTATGCATTATCTTTTGCCATGAGTAGCTTCATGTAGCCTCCATGATGTTGCTGATTTCAGGGACTTAGGATTTTGCCAAGTCTTTGTTCTGCTGTTATTTTTATGCCATGTATTCATGTTGCTACAGTGAGATCCATGCCTCTTTTAAGTATGTTCAGTAAGGATGTTTTGGTCATATGGTTATGCCCTATCCATCCAAGCCTTTGGTTGCATTTATAGCCTGCTCTAGCATGTCTTAATCTTGCTCTACTTTTGCTATGAAATGTTCCTGGCAGATTGCTTACATGTTATTTGATTTTGCCAAGGTTTTTGTTAGTTATCCAAGCATGCTGTAGCGACCTGACCCAAAATCGTTCAAGTCTCTATGTCTGTACCATCCCAAGATCATGCTGGTACTCACAGTACATCGATGAAATAATCAAAGTTCAATCACACCTGAATTTATTACACGATTCTCATATAGAGTCTTTATTACAAGAGAATAAATTCGTCAAGGCCAACTCATGAGAAATAAACTAGTAAAGCTGCGGGCGTAGAAGAATAGCGAGTTCATCCGACTCAAAGGGCAATCGCCAAGCGGATCGTAGCCTCAATCCTGATCGAATACTCCTCTGCAACATAAGACGTTGCAGCCGTGTAGGTCAACATTTTGAATATGCTGGCAAGTCATGAAGAGAGAATAACAATAATAAAATTTCTAACACTATATGCAATTTGGTGTGGGGCTCTAAGTTTCATCATTTTGCGAAAAACCAATTTTTCCCTACTACAGTGGACTTGTTTGCAAATACTACAAAATTGTTGGTAGTTATTGAGATGTTTCCGCCAACCAATGTCTCATTCCCAAATTGTTAAGTCATAACCCCCTCAATTAATTTATAAATTTTAGTGTTGAGATTTCCGAATACTTCCAAGTTCCAGAGGCTCAAATTGTCCGTAACCGGGGACACGGCTAATCGATTAGATCTTTTCTCTGCGCAGAGGTTTATGACTTTACCCGCAAGAATCATTCCTCCTTTTAAGTCTTCGCACTTCATGGTGTTTGAAGACGGGATGAATGAAACAGGTCTTCCAAGAGTTCTTCCGCCACTTTAAGGTACCCATCCAATCCTACCGTTCTTCTACATCTCGTAGTATCGTCCAGCCAGAGTCACAACTAGGGTTGACCAAGCCAGAGCCCATAATGGCTTGCGGCTGCATTGTAAGCTTCCGTCAATGGGGTATACATCCGTCTCTTCGTGGCTGGGTGAAGCTTTCCGCAAGATGTCATGGCACTTCTCCATGCATCCCGCCAACCACCGGGTTCTCCAGGTGCCCGTCAACCGCCCTCCACCCAAGAGTGAATTCAAGTCCATCTTGAGCTTGAAGTTCATGGGGTTGTCATCATCTTGACTCTCACATCTTTCTTATGAATTCACTCAACCAACCCCGTCTACGAGCATAGCAAAATAAACTACTACGTCCCGGGTCATGGTAACAAGGGGAATTGGTTCATCCTACCTCATGAATACTACTCAAGAACATAACTTCAAAATTTCACCTACTGCATGCATGGTGGGGAGGTATAATTCTAATGCAACAAAATCATAGGTATTATAAAGAAACATGATCAATGACTTGCCTTGCTGACGATCTTCGTAAGCTAAGGACTCGTGGTAGCAAGATTCGCACTCCGGAAATTTTACCGAGGCAAACAATAACCATAATAAGCACATAGCATATGATCACTTAACATAACATCATAGTAACATAACACACCAAAACAAACGAATCAAAACCCAAAGGAAAACTCGAAGAAATCCAACTCAAAGTTTTCCTACTTCAAACAACAACTAAAAATAGTTTTTATATAGCAAAATTTTCTCAACATAACCTAAGCATGGGTCTTTGTTAACGTAACAGAAAAGAATGCATCATGCAACTGGGAGCAAAAAGATTCACTTAAAAATCCATTATGAAACTCCTATTAGGCCTAAAGCAAATTTTAGTAAGGAAAATAAAATAAAAGTTTTATTTAATATAAATAAAAGTTCATGCTCTAAAGTGGCAGCAACTAACCTAGAATAATCTATCACATATGAAAAATAAATTTATTTGCTAACTAAAATAATAGGAAAACAGTAGCTAGCTAATTAATTAAGAATAACATGATTCTGATTAAAACTATTTTTTAATTAATCCTAAAATGCCCAAATACATTCCTACGGTTAGGTAATGTCAAAACAAAGTTGTGACAAAAAGAATCACAAAAAAATAATTTTCCTAACTCATTTTATAGCAGATTTACTATTCTGACTAAATCTAAAATAAAGCAATTCTAAATAATTTTAACATGGCTAATTATATTTTCTGCAGAAACTATAATAAATTTTCAAACCAACGAAAAAAGAATCACTTAAAAATATTAAGTAGATTAAAAGATATGAATTTTTCAAATCTGAAACTATTCTGTTAAAACAGAAAATGAAAATAAAAGAAAAACGGCCTAATGGGCCTAACTAATGCCCTGGGCGTAACTTAACTAAACGGGCCTAGGGTTTAAACGAATTGGGCCGGATCAAATAAAAACCCTAACTAAACCAACTAAACCGATCTGAACCGGTTTTTTATAACTAAACCTAATAATAAAACATACCCCTTCGGGGGATCTAATCCTAACCGTCGGACTAGATCGGACGGCGGGGGTGGATTCCGGCGACGTACCGAACGGCGACGGCGACGGCGGCTCGGGCGGCGAGTGCTCCGGCGTCTCCGGTGGTCGGTGGCGACGGCGGAGTGGTCCGGCGGGTGCGGCGCGACGAAGGGGTGGGTTTGGTGGGGTTGGTGGAGCTCGGGGGTGACCGGGGCGAGCTCGGGGCGGCTAATGGCGGCGGCGGCGTTCGGCTACTCCGGCGCGCGGAGAGAGGGGAGAGGTCCGCGAGGGGCGAGGGGGAATGGGGTGAGGGGGAGGGTATTTATAGGCGGGGGCCTCGTCTTGGACGAGGGGGCAATCGGGGGGAGAGATCCGCGGCGAATCCCGGATCCGGCGGGATCCGGCGAGCGGCGGCGCGGGCTGGTGGCGTGGGCGAGGGGAAGAGGGAGGTGGGGGTCCACCGTCAGTGAGAGGGGGAAGCGGGGGACTCGGTCGGTCGGCCGACCCGGAGCCGGTTCGGGCGAGGGGGCAAGTCGGGCCGGTTGGGTGGCGCCTGGTGGGCTTCGGCCGCCTGGTGGGCCTCGGCTGGGTGGGTCGCCAGTCTTGGCTGGGCAGATTAGCTGGGCGGCGCTGGGTATTTTCTTTTTTCCATTTTATTATTTTTTGAAAAATAAAACAGAGAGAAATATAAATATTTATATAAGACATATATATATATCAAAATGATCGGGAATATTCCTATCATTTGAACATTTTCGAGGCAAAATCCAAACTTTATAAAATTCATTTTTTCAAAATTTAAATAAAACTCAAATTTGAATTCAAAACTTTTGGCAATGTTTTCCTCGATATTTTTGGAGTGTCATGTTTACTCCTCTCATACTTTTTCTCAAGTATTTATCGTGCATAGTTTTTGAAATGATTTCCACTTGCCAAAATTTGAATTCAAACTCCAAAACTTCAAAACTTCAAATGCCACTCAAATTCAAACAACATGCATAGATGCTTAGCTATAATTGTAAAACATTCCAAATAGGAAATTTGGGATGTTACAAACCTACCATTTTAAGATGAATCTAGCCCTCGAGATTCGGGTTGGCTAGCAAATAGGTGCGGGTGGTCTCGAAGAAGGTCTTCTTCTCGCTCCTGGTGGCTTCCTCTTGGAGTGATGACTCCACACAGACCTTGCAAAACTTGATGATCTTGCTGCGGGTGACTCTGTTCGTAGTCTCGAGAATTCGGACGGGTTTCTCCTTATAAGTCGATCACCGCAAGCTGTATGGCCTCTAGGGCACTTGTGTCTCTCAACGGAATATCGGCCATGTCGGCATGACATTTCTTCACCGAGAAACATGGAAAACATCATGAACTCCGGACAATCCTTCCGGCAATTCCAACTTGTAAGCAACTTCTCCACGACGTTCGAGGATTTTGTAGGGGCCAATGAATCGGGGTGCTAACTTTCCTTTGACACCAAACCTCTTGATTCCACGAAGTGGAGACACACGAAGATATGCTCGGTCTCCCGCTTCGTAAGTCACTTCCTTGCGTTTACTGTCGGCATAACTTTTCTGTCTCGACTGTGCTATCTTGAGTCTATCTCGAATCAGCTTGACTTTCTCTTCGGAATCTCTGATAAGATCGGAACCGAAAAGTGATCGATCTCCAACACCATCCCACAGCAATGGTGTTCTGCACCTTCTTCCGTATAGAGCTTCGAAAGGAGCCATCTTCGATGGATCGATAATCTTTGTTGTATGAAAACTCTGCGTATGGCAAATTATCATCCCAGCTAGATCCATAGTCTAGCACACAAGCTCTCAACATGTCCTCCAGAATCTGGTTGACTCTCTCGGTCCGTCCATCTGTCTGCGGATGAAAAGCTGTAGTGAACTCCAGCCTCGTACCCAAAGTTTCATGCAACTGATTCCAAAACTTTGAGGTAAATTGTGTTCCTCTATCTGACACGATACTCCTCGGAACTCCATGCAGACATACGATCCTGGTCATGTATATCTTGGCCAACTTAGCACTGGTATAGGTAGTCTTCACGGGAATGAAGTGAGCTACCTTGGTCAATCGATCAACCACTACCCAGATAGAATCATAACCTGAACGGGTCCTGGGTAATCCTGTGATAAAGTCCATTCCAAGTTTTTCCCATTTCCACTCGGGAATCGGCAAAGGTTGAAGTAACCCTGCTGGCTTCTGATGTTCTGCCTTTACTCGTTGACAAACATCGCATACTGCTACGTACTCGGCAATATCTTTCTTCATACCGCCACCGAAACTTTCCTTCAAATCCGGTACATCTTGGTGTTACCGGGTGAATCGAGTCTGATGAATCATGTGCCTCTGAAGAATTAGCTTCTGAGTTCGGGATCATTGGGTACATAAATACGATCCTCGAACCATATAGCTCCGTATTCATCCTTACGGAACCCTTTAGCTTTTCCTTCATTCATCTTTTGCTTTATCTCATCAATTTCCTTGTCCGACTTACGGGCTTCACGAATCCTTTCGCCAAAGTGGACTGAACTTCCAGAGTTGCAACATATCCTCTCGAACTATCTCCATCGGAGATCTCGAGGTCATCGACTAACTCCTGGGTAATCCTCCTGCTGTAAGAGTATTCACATAACTTTTACGGCTCAAAGCATCTGCTACAACATTAGCCTTACCTGGGTGGTAATGCAATCTCATGTCATAGTCCTTTATTAACCCTAGCCATCTCCTCTGCTTGAGGTTCAACTCTTTCTGCGTGAAAATATACTTTAAGCTCTTATGATCTGTGCAAACATCACAACGGTTTCCGATAAGGAAATGCCTCCAGGTCTTGAGTGCACGCACTACGGCTGCTAACTCCAAATCATGTGTGGCATAATTCATATCGTGAAGTCGTAGCTGTCTGGAGGTATAAGCTACAACTTTTCCTTCCTGCATGAGTACTCCTCCGAGTCCCTGACGAGAAGCGTCACAATATACCTGGTAATCCTTGTGTATGTCCGGCAAAATCAGCACTGGGGCTGTAACCAGACGTTTCTTCAATTCCTGAAAACTGGCTTCACAATCCTCGGTCCAAATGTACTTGGCTTCCTTCTTCAACAGCTCAGTCATGGGCTTGGCAATCTTCGAGAAGTTCTCAATAAACCTCCGATAATATCCTGCGAGTCCGAGAAAACTGCGGATCTCCTTAACTGAGGTGGGCGACTACCAATCGGTGACTGACTCAACCTTGGCGGGGTCAACTGCTATTCCTTCTCCTGAAATAACATGTCCGAGGAATCCGACTTCCTTCAGCCAAAATTCACATTTGCTGAACTTGGCATACAACTGATGTTCTCGAAGTTTCTCCAGAACTAGACGCAAATGTTCCTTATGCACTTCCTCGCTCTTGGAGAAAATCATTATACCATCGATGAACACCACGACAAACTTGTCCAGATATTCCATAAATACCTTTTTCATCAAATTCATGAAGTATGCAGGAGCATTAGTCAATCCAAATGAAATGACGGTATACTCATATAAACCATACCTGGTGGTGAATGCTGTTTTGGGTATATCCTTTTCACGAATCTCCAACTGATGATACCCTGATCGAAGATCGATCTTGGAGAATACCTTGGCTCCAACTAGCTGATCAAACAGATCATTAATCATCGGCAGAGGGTACTTGTTCTTGATGGTCACGTCGTTCAACGAACGATAATCCACAACCATTCTCAAGGTTCCATCCTTATTCTCTACCAAAAGAACTGGGGCTCCCCAAGGTGATGAGCTTGGCCGAATATATCCCTTCTCCAATAACTCATTAATTTGGTTCTTGATCTCTTTCAAATCGTTCGGTGGCATCCGATAAGGTCTCTTGGATATTGGGGCTGTGCCGGGCAATAACTCAATCAGAAACTCAATGTCTCTGTCCGGTGGCATTCCTGGTAATTCCTCCGGAAACACATCGGAAAATCTTGCACTCATGGCACTTCCTCTGAACAAATCCGTGAGGGAATGCACCTGATTCTTCATCTGGCTATGCCTGGATACATACTTGATCCTCTTCTGCTCCGGGGTGGTGAGCAGAATCGACTTGTGGGCACAGTCTATGTTTCCTTCAAACTTCGTCAACCAATCCATGCCTAGGATTACATCCAAGGTTTGGGTTTCCAATACTATGAGGTCTGCGGGAAATTTATGGTTCCCGATGTTGAGGGTTGCATGACAGCCTAAGCCTGCCATCATTTCTCCTCCTGCGGAACTGACGCGAAGGGGGCTTCTAAGGGTTTTAGTGGGAAACCCGTACTTTTCCACAACTACCCTTGATATGAATGAATGCGTTGCACCAGAATCAAAGAGTACCAATACTGAACGTGAATTCAATAAAACTTACCAACCACGATTATTCGGCTGATCATAGACGTCCTCCACGTCAATGTGGTTCACCTGAGCACGAGGGAAAGGGTTGGGCTTCTTCGCTGAGCTTCCATTGCCGTTTCCATTCCTCTGCTTGGCCTCCGGGCAGTCGGTGGCATAGTGCCCTATTTTCTGGCACTTGAAATAGGTGATGTGACTCAGATCCTTCGGAGCCGGGGCAGAACGATGCTGGTTCCCATTACCGTTTCCATTGCCATTGCCTGACTTGTTGTCCTGGTTGCGCTTGTTCCCATTTCCTCCATGGTTATGTCCTCCATGGTTGTGATGGGTATGCCCTCCTGAGTATGGGGCATAACGGGGCTTCTGCTGAGCTCCTGAGTTGTGCTTCCCCTGGCTATACTTCCGCTTGCGGCTATCAATCTGCTGCTGCTTGCCTTCAAGTATGATTGCCTTGTCTACCAGCTCCTGGTAGTTGGCGAAGGTAGCCACCATAAGCTGCATACCCAGTTCGTCATTGAGTCCCTCGAGAAACTTCTCCTGCTTTGTGGCATCTGTGGCCACATCATCCGGGGCATAGCGAGCTAGCTTGCTGAACTCATCCACGTCTCGTGCCACAAGACGGTTCCCTGGCGTAAGTTGCGGAACTCACGCTTCTTGCAGACTCATGGCTCCAGCTGAAACATGAGCGGTGCGGAAAGCCTGCTGGAATTGATCCCACGTGATGGCGCCGATGGGATAAGTGGTGGTGTAGTTCTCCCACCAAGAAGCTGCAGGTCCATCAAGTTGATGTGCGGCAAAGCGCACCTTCTCTGCATTAGTGCATCCAACAGTGATTAACTCTCTTCCGACCTTGCGGAGCCAATCATCGGCCACAATCGGCTCAGTGCTGCTAGAGAACATTGGCGGATTCAGTCTTAGGAATCGAGTCAAGTTGTCAACAGGGGGTGGTGGCGGTGGATTGTTGTTGTTGTTGTTCTGATTCTGGATGAGTATCTGCATGAGGGCATTCTGCTGCTGGAGTAGCTGGGTGAGCTCCGGCGGAAAGCCGGTGTCACGTCTCGGAGGCATCTGGTGTTTTGGAGTGGATGAGAAAATTAGAATAGAACAATAGTCTAATGAGAAATATCACTACCCATATGAATGCACAAACATAATCACAGCAATCATTTATTCAATCCACTCAAACATGGTTCAATCTCGATTACAAAATATCTCACGACTAATCGAAAAAAATAACGGCCTAACTGATCGACGGAAAAAGTAAAATAACATGGTGGTCGACTAAAAGTCTTCATCAATAATCCTTGCGTCCTCTGGTGGGATGTCCTCCGGTGTGGCGTCCTCTATTGCGGCACCTCCTCTTGCGGCTTCCTCCAGTGGAACTCCCTTCATAATCCTGGTCATTGCTCACGAGAGGTCCGTCATCTCCACTCGGAAAAAGGTCCTCTCCCAAGTCCATCTTTTCCTCTAATGTGGCAACCTTCATCTTCAGGTCGTCGACTCTCTCCATGAAGTCCGCGATTTCTTCCTCATGGTCAAGGAAGTCTGCGTGTGCCTTCTCCTCTAGTTCCAGTTCACGGAACAACAGCCTCTGTGTACCTTCGAAGTTCTGGCGAGTCCGGATCTCCCGTTTCTGAGGAGACACTCCAAGTCTTGGACATAAGAGAGAATGGAGTCGTCCTCACGGTGCGGATGATATCTCCATTCCTTGCTCTGCGAGAAACCATGGCGAGTCGATGGATCGAGCTCGGCCTGTACTCTTCTCGGAGATGTCCAAGTGCATGATATATCGCCATGTCTCTTCCGAGGATCCAGTTGAAGTCGGTAAACTCAAAGTCAATAGGCTCAGATGTCCTCCGAAGGTTCTCCTGAATATGCACTTCAATCAGTGGCGGGTATCCGTCGGAAGCGCATTGGTAGGCTTCCCGATGATCGAGGGCGAGCAATCTTCAGCTTCTTCACCATCTGGACCAGCTTCTGCCAAGGGCATCGTCTCATCTGGCCGCAAAACTCCGTAGCAAAACTGGGGTGAACTCGACGCCATATAAAATGTTGAAAATCGGAGAAGTCGAGAAATGAACAGGGAGAATTACGGAATGATAAGGATATAAAGTAAATAGTCTCTTCCTATGGCTTTCCGATCCTAGGGGTTACGTCCCACGGTCAACAGTGCTCGATACCATCTCTGTGAGCGACCGACCCAAAATCGGTCAAGTCTCGTATACATACCATCCCAAGATCATGCCGGTAGTCACAAGACATCGATGAAATAATCAAAGTTCAATCACACCTGAATTTATTACACGATTCTCATATAGAGTCTTTATTACAAGAGAATAAATTCGGCCGAAGGCCAACTCATGAGAAATAAACTAGTAAAGCTGCGGAAGCGTAGAAGAATAGCGAGTCCATCCGACTCCAAAGGGCAATCGCCAAGCGCGGATCGTAGCCTCAATCCTGATCGGAATACTCCTCTGCAACATAAGACGTTGCAGCCGTGTAGGTCAGCATTTTGAATATGCTGGCAAGTCATGAAGAGAGAATAACAATAATAAAATTTCTAACACTATATGCAATTTGGCTGTGGGGCTCTAAGTTTCATCATTTTGCGAAAAGCCAATTTTTCCCTACTACAGTGGACTTGTTTGCAAATACTACAAAATTGTTGGTAGTTATTGAGATGGTTCCGCCAACCAATGTCTCATTCCCAAATTATTAAGTCATAACCCCCTCAATTAATTTATAAATTTTAGTGTTGAGATTTCCGAATACTTCCAAGTTCCAGAGGCTCAAATTGTCCGTAACCGGGGACACGGCTAATCGATTAGATCTTTTCTCTGCAGAGGTTTGCGCACTTTACCCGCAAGAATCATTCCCTCCTTTTAAGTCTTCGCACTTCATGGTGTTTGAAGACGGGATGAATGAAACAGGGTCTTCCGAAGAGTTCTTCTGGCCACTGCCGGTACCCATCCAATCCTACCGTTCTTCTACATCTCGTAGTACCGTCCAGCCAGAGTCACAACTAGGGTTGACCAAGCCAGAGCCCATAATGGCTTGCGGCTGCACAGTTAAGCTTCCGTCAATGGGGTATACATCCGTCTCTTCGTGGCTGGGTGAAGCTTTCCGCAAGATGTCATGGCACTTCTCCATGCATCCCGGCCAACCACTGGGTTCTCCAGGGTGCCCGTCAACCGTCCTCCACCCAGTAGTGAATTCCGAAGTCCATCTTGAGCTTGAAGTTCATGGGTTTGTCATCATCTTGACTCTCACATCTTTCTTATGAATTCACTCAACCAACCCCATCTACGAGCATAGCAAAATAAACTACTACGTCCCGGGTCATGGTAACAAGGGGAATTGGTTCATCCTACCACATGAATACTACTCAAGAACATAACTTCAAAATTTCACCTACTGCATGCATGGTGGGGAGGTATAATTCTAATGCAACAAAATCATAGGTATTATAAAGAAACATGATCAATGACTTGCCTTGCTGACGATCTCCGTAAGCTAAGGACTCGTGGTAGCAAGCTTCGTACTCCAGAAATTCTACCGAGGCAAACAATAACCATAATAAGCACATAGCATATGATCACTTAACATAACATCATAGTAACATAACACACCAAAACAAACGAATCAAAACCCAAAGGAGAACTCGAAGAAATCCAACTCAAAGTTTTCCTACTTCAAACAACAACTAAAAATAGTTTTTATATAGCAAAATTTTCTCAACATAATGTAACATCCCAAAATTTGGAATGTTAATATAATTAATTGAATTGTTCGTTTGTTTGCTTGAGTGAATTAAACTTGAGTGAAATTTGAACCTTTTCAAAAACTTTTGAATGAGAGGGAATAAAATGACTTTCCCCTTCTCCGGTAAATTCAAATTCATCCTATTAAAATCAATGACAGAAGATGACATGACTTCTTCAACTATAAAGAATTTGAACGGAGTTTTGCAATTTAATTCTTTCAAATATTTGCACTTGCTTCTATTTTTCTTCCCGAGAAATACCCCAAAAATAAATTCTTGCAAGCAAGAAAGAGCGGAGGAAAATGACCCTCCAAAATCAGGGGCATTTTGAAAATATTTGAGCCAAGAAAAACCAAAGTTTTATTTAAAATTATTTGCAAAAACAAATAAAGCCTTTAGGGATTTTCTGAAAACATTTTTTTAAGTTTTATTTCGCCGTGGAATAATGCTCATCATCTACATTTTATTTTTCTGATAATTTTAGTATATATAAACTCTTTATTCCGAATTGATTTGATTTCCTTTTTATTGTTTTAGTTTCCTAATTTTAAAAATAGGAATGGAATCGTTTTTATTAGGAAAAACCTGCTGGCCCATTAAGCACTTTCCTATTCTAGCCCAACAAGAGATCATCTCCTTCCTCTGTTTCCTCTCACGTTACAAAAGCTTTCCATATCCATGGAGACAGGAAACTCCACCTTCCCGATCTCCCTCGTCTTTCCATCCCAGCGCCTCCCGAGACCGCCTATGAAACCCCCTCCCTCTCCTCGTTCCATTTTTCCCATCACCACGCCCCCTCCCTGCCCGTAGCCTCCTCGCCACCGTCCTCCTTTTCCTGCCTAGAAACGCTCACCAGGAGCCCGACGCCAGGAGTGAGCAGCACCTGAGGGCGCCCAGCGCCACCTCCCCAAGCGCCGACCCCCTCCTCCGCCACCCCCACCCTCGCCGGCAACCTCGCCCCCTCGCCGGAGCAGCCCTCCACATCGTCGTCTCCTTCCTTCCATCTCTGCCTCACGTACAGGTAACTCCGTTTTCGTTTTCAGATTTATTTCCGTAACAGATTTAGTTCCGTTCTTGTTTAGCTTATAACTTCTGATCTAGAAGTCCAATGATGCTGATTCTTTTTGCGTTAGATCACAATTTTCTTGTAGTTTCCAAAAATATATAATTTGTCTATGTTTGGATTTATAAAATTGAGTTAGATCATATTTGAATTAAATCTTGTTTTGCTTATTCGGGAGTTTCATAATAGATTTTTATTTAATTCTTTTTGCTCCTAGTTGCTTAATGAAATATTTTCTGTTTAGTTAACATAAAACCATGATTAGGTGATGTTAAGAATTTTTGTTATATAAAACTATTTTTGTTGTTATTTGAAGTAGGAAAACTTTGAGTTGTTTTTCTTTAAGTTTTCCCTTTGGGTTTTGCTTTGTTGGTTTTGGTGTGTTACTTTGTTATGTTATTGTGTTAAGTGATGTTATGCTATGTGCTTATTATAGTTATTGTTTGCCTCGGTAGAATTTCCGAGTCTTGAAGTTTGCTACTCTGAATCCTAGTTTTCAAGATCGTCAACAAGGCAAGTTCACTTTGACCATGCTTTCCTGCCTATATTTTATTGCATTTAGTGACATCTTTGCAACCACCCCTCAGTAGTGTTATTGAATCCTTGTAGTTGAGTAGTATGCATGAGGTAGGAACCCACCCCCTGTTACCAAGCCCAAGACGATATTTTATTTAATGCTACGCTATAGTAGACGGGGTTTGGTATGAGTACTCGGGAGTGGTGTGAGAATGGAGGATCTACGTCAATGACAACAACACCATGATGAAAGCTGCAAGGACTGCATCTTCAAGGCCTCAAGACTTCAAGACTCGAGACAAGAATTCAATACACACTCTTGGGTGAAGGATTTGTTGACGGGCACCTGGAGAAACCAGTGGTTGGCGGGATGCATGGAGAAGCGCCATGACATCTTGCGGAAAGCTTCACCCAGACTCAAAGAGACGGAAGAATACTTCACGCCGGAAGCTTACCTGTGCAACCGCAAGTCATTATGGGCTCGGCTTGGTTGACCTTAGTTGTGACTCTGGCTGGGGCGGTACTAGCAGATGTAGAACTACGGTAGGATGGGTTGAGTACCGGACAGTGGTCGAGGAACTCTTTGGAAGACCATGTTTGGTCATCTTGTTCTCAAACACCTGAAGTGCGAGAATGTAAAGAGAGGATCGAATCTTGCGGGTAAAGTGTACAAACCTCTGCGGAGGGTTATAACCTAATCGATTAGCCGTGTCCCGGTTATGGACAATTTGAGCATCTGGACTTGGATCTATTTCGAACTCTCAACACGGATTGATAACTTAATTGTGGGCAACTTATGATGATTTTGGGCTATGAGACATCGGTTGGGGAACCATGTCATGACAGAAAAAAACTCCATAGTACAGGCTTCATTTTATTCCTTTGATGTAGGTAAAATAAAACCAGCTTTTACGCAAACAAAATTCAGATCTGAGCCATAAAGCCATATTGCATATAGTATAGTTTTATCATCTGTTTTCTCATGTTGTGATTTTGCGGTACATTCAATGTACTGACCTACACGGCTGCAACGTATCATGTTGCAGATATTTCTCGACAGTAAGAGTTACGGTGCAGGGTTACGGTCTACACTCAACCTGCCGATGGCGTTGATGGGACTCCACACCCGTTTGATTGTTTCCGCTGAGTATTATGAGGTATATATCAGTTTTACGTTAATTATACATGTGATTGCACTTTGATATATACATTGATGTCTTGTGTGTGCGACAAAGATACTGATCCGGGATGGCACAAGAACACGAGGCTTGACCGTCGAGGTCGGGTCGCTCTGAAATGGTATCGAGCACATGTTGACTGTGAGGGCGTGACCCTAGAAATCGGAAAGCCCTAGGATAGGATATCTCAAAACTTTATTTTCAAAAGACTCTTACTTCTCATCTCTTTCTGATTTTATCGAATAGACACTCTCACCCCAAAATAGTTAGAATATACCCCTTTTTCCCTTTTGATCACATGAAGGATCAACTGAAGCCACTCCAGGAAAAATATCGGAGAACTGATGACCTCTTCCGAGTAAAGAGGATTTCACCATGTATTAGAAGCTACAACAGTTGAAGACTCCGAAGATTTGAAGGATCTGAAGAATTATTTGACCCATAGAGACCAAACCCCTGTTATACACCTACGTTAGATGCGATGATTTGTGAGCTGTCATTTGTTTGATGTTTTACCGACAGCCCCAAAATAAAAACTTGTTTCTTCAAAAACTATTGGTTGTATTGTGTGTATATCCCTCCCCACCTCTCTCTCATCTCACCCTAAAACCCTTGAACACCATAGATGATGAATGAAGTTGGACTGATATTCTCTGGACCGAAGACTTAGCCCGAGGCAGAACTATGGATGCAGAACATGGAAAATCACTTCGGGAGCAATTTGGTTTCTAGGAAGTATGAGGTTAAATATGCTCTTCAATACTTTACAGAAAGTGCTGCAACCTGGTGGAACATGCATCAAGCCATACAGGGATTTAATGGAGCAAGAAATTGGGAGGAATTCAAGAAGACCCTGTTGAAATCACGTCTTATCCAGAAACACAATGATGCACCAAGAAGTAAACCTTGTGCCTGCAAGATTTGCGGAGAAATAGGACACACCCAGGAGGAACACAAAGATGGATGCCCTCATTGTGAGGAGAAACACCCAGCTGAGGAATGGCCAACTAGCCAGGTGACTTGCTTCCTGTGTGAAGGAACCACCCACTACCCGGTGCAGTGTCACATTTACTCCACGGTGCAACAAACTATTCCGAAGCAGGAAGATGGAATGAAAGAAGGCCTCAAGGAAGATCTAGAAGAACCAAGAATGATGAAAGTGTTGAAGACCTGGATGGAGAAGGTCTCAACAGATTTTACTCCAATGCCTGCTATTCATGTGGAGAAGAAAGACATTTTTCACAGTATTGCACCAAGGAAAGAAAGGAGTATCCAGGATATTTCCGACAACGAAGTGAAGTTTGACCCCGGAGATAGAAACTCGATCATTACAGAGAAATCCAGGAAGAGAAAAGGAAGGCAACCCGAGAGCAACACAATTTTTGCAGAGAAGGACTTGAGTCATATCACCATTACAGGTGCGGATTTAGGTCATTACGCTAGTAAATGCCCAGAAAAGAAGCCAAGAATCCAAGGAGTCCGCATAGTCACAAAGAAGCCCCGAGACATGTCGGAAGTCATTTGTTTTCGCTGCAAGGGGGCATGACATTATGCTATTAAATGTCCCGACAAGATGAAAGCTGGTGTTGAGTAGTTGGAATTTCGATATGGATAATAAGAGTAGTAGAAAGCAATTTCATTTTCATGAGCTCAATGAGTTGAGTTATGTAATAGATTACCCTGAGATTGTAATAGTTCATGACTCAATAAAGTTGTAATGTCACATGCTGAAAAGCTTTAAGGAGTTGTCATATTTTATCTTGGAAATTAATATTCTTGATGAACATGGATGAAGGTGAGTTGTGATGCATAAACAGGAAATTGGAAATTGAGTTTGAAGTTCTGTTTGGATGATATGAATGTATGCCCCAGGAGATAAGTACCTTAATTACGAGCATCATTTCTGTTTCACAACAGCAGATGACGACCCTTTATGAGTCTTTCCTTAAGGGCCTCAAACGATCATGACCCCGACCAGTGATCATGATTACGAAGATCTGAAGGACATGATGAAGCATATTCACCTTGAAGGAGATGCAGTCTACAAAGGCTACCCTTTCATGCAAAAGGAGTGGAACTTTGGTATGTGGAGGTACACCTCCACCATTTGAAACGAGTTTGCCCAAAGATGATGGGGCAGTACTTTTCATTTCACGTGTGCCACAAGCAACTTTCTTCGACGCTGTTCGTGAAGCAGCCATGGAAGCCATCGCCGATCGAGAAATACTTGAAGCAAGACTCCGTTATACTCAGGAATACTTAAGCGAAGTGCATGCAAGAGATGATGAAGGAGAAGCTCAAGACCACCATGATGAAAAAGAAGATTGAAGATTTCAAGGCTCATGTCGCACACTTCCAGTGGGACTGAAGAATCCTCGAGGAGGATAAATGAATAAAGTTGGAAGTAATGCCTGACCATACCAAATCATGTGGGTGGCAGCATTTGTAACAAAGTACTTTTTGGAATTTGAATTTACGAAAATGGTTAAGGATGTAATGAAAGATTGATATGAAAATAATGAGATTTTATGGATAAACTTGTGCATTCTTTTGTTCATAGTACTCTGTAAATCCACAAGATCAATGAAGAAAGAAATGTGTTAATCATGACGGTCCATAGAAGGAAGCTGAACAAAATAAGTTGGAGTTTTGTTTTGATATGATGGTATGAAGAAACAGAGTACTCTGGATTCAAAGGAGGTGTAACAAGAGAGTTACTCAAGGATGATTTAAAGCTGCACTAGTGCTGAAGTGGGCCATAACCCACAGGCCCAGGGATTTTGAGAAGGAACAGTTGTAACTTGGATAAAGGAATACACTTGGAAGAAGCAAAGGATCAAATCAGCATACGTTCCGTAGGAGGTTACGCAAAAACCTAAGAGTGGTGAAGTAACGATAGATGTTTTGTTTGGCTTGCAGAAACCATGGATTTACTCGAACCCAATTCGAGGACAAGAGAAATTCTGCAATGCTTGTGAGTATGCCCAAGTGTTAGAATACGTGATTCACTGTTTACGTATGTGGTAATGATTCAAGTACGGGATGGATTGGCCCCCATACCGAAGACTTCTATCATGAACTATAATATGTTGATGGAAAATCAGAGAGACTCGAAAACCTTTGAAGAGTGTCGACGCTATAAGCCCTAAGACCATAGAATGGTAGGACGATGGAATCCCTTTACAGGCAACTGAGGCCAATCGTAGGCTATACGGTGAGGTTCAACCTAGACCGTTTTCTGCAGGAGAAACCATAAATTGTAGACCACCATGAGTATTTCGAAAGTTGTCTAGAATGGACACGAGCCTATCAGCTAAGAAGATCCAGTCCCGGACAAATTTTCAACTTTGACGAACCGACCCAAGATTCTGAGGAAAACACTATGCTTCTGACAGAGGAGCTATTGTAAGATAGGTGAAGAGACATGCATTGTCAACACTCCAGAGGAAGTATCTGAGTTTATTGGAACCATGACCTTGTTTTTAAGTGTGGTAGCACCCCTGACCTTTCTGACCAAGACATTTGCTAGAAGACCCCAACCCCTAACCTTTTCTTGCTAGCCTCATCGAATCTCGAGGACGAGATTCATTTTAAGTGTGGTAGGTTTGTAACATCCCAAAATTTGGAATGTTAATATAATTAATTGAATTGTTCGTTTGTTTGCTTGAGTGAATTAAACTTGAGTGAAATTTGAACCTTTTCAAAAACTTTTGAATGAGAGGGAATAAAATGACTTTCCCCTTCTCCGGTAAATTCAAATTCATCCTATTAAAATCAATGAGAGAAGATGACATGACTTCTTCAACTATCAATAATTTTAACGGAGTTTTGCAATTTAATTCTTTCAAATATTTGCACTTGCTTCTCTATTTTTCTTCCCCGAGAAATACCTCGAAAAATAAATTCTTGCAAGCAAGAAAGAGCGGAGGAAAATGACCCTCCAAAATCAAGGGCATTTTTGAAAATATTTGAGCCAAGAAAAACCAAAGTTTTTACTTAAAAATTATTTGCAAAAAGAAATAAAGCCTTTAGGGATTTTCTGAAAAACATTTTTTTTTAAGTTTTTATTTTGGCCGTGGAATAATGCTCATCATCTACATTTTATTTTTCTGATAATTTTAGTATATATAAACTCTTTATTCCGAATTGATTTGATTTCCTTTTTATTGTTTTAGTTTCCTAATTTTAAAAATAGGAATGGAATCGTTTTTATTAGGAAAAACCTGCTGGCCCATTAAGCACTTTCCTATTCTAGCCCAACAAGAGATCATCTCCTTCCTCTGTTTCCTCTCACGTTACAGAAGCTTTCCATATCCATGGAGACAGAAACTCCACCTTCCCGATCTCCCTCGTCTTTCCATCCCAGCGCCTCCCGAGACCGCCTATAAAACCCCCTCCCTCTCCTCGTTCCATTTTTCCCATCACCACGCCCCTCCTGCCCGTAGCCTCCTCGCCACCGTCCTCCTTTTCCTGCCT